>VXBL01003139.1:71922-84218 GCA_013400195.1 Aramus guarauna
AAAAAAAAAAAAAAAATTGAACACAAAACATTCTTTTCTTTCAAGAAAGATGAGACCTATCCAGTCATTCAAATTAGGGTATTGTACATACAGATTTCAGAAGTAATATAAAAAAAATTCTAACCAATGATGATCATTTTTGTTGGATAGAATTGCCCACATGCAGTAGTATTTTATCTATAAAACACTACCACCATCTATTAAAAACAGTAATTTGATATATCTACAAACAAATCTATTTTTATGCAGTTGATGCTGAGTTCATCCTGCACTGTTCTTGAAGCTTCACTTACTTTCTGTTTCATTTCGTTTGATCATGCCTTGGCATTCAGCTAAAATAGTCTCTTTAAAAGATGTCACCAGGGCATTGACGCAGCACTCCATTAGCTGAAATATATTAAACACAGAATTAGCTCATTTAGCCATCTGAACACCAAAGTCTGATCTGTCTCAAGTTTGCCACGACACAAGATCTGGCCTGTTCTCAACAACTATGCTCTATAAAATAATTCATTCACTGATTCACAGAAGTATGCGTAGTTTGGATAAAATCTATACATGAAATCATATTTCTTCAAAATGTGTAGATTAGTACATGTGGTAAGCTCTCTTCCAAATCAGTAATGAGTTTAATATTTCTGTCGCTTCTTTTCTCTCAAGGGAGCCAATCACTTTTGGAACACCAACTACCCTACTTAGTTTCCAAGTATACATCCAAGAGCTAAGAATAGTTCTCATTCCAGCATACCCTATTTGGACCTGGCTGGTTGGCTTGAACAAGACACTACGGCTAGATCTAGAACAGAAACTGCTTGTACACGTCAGGACCATCTCTCTTTTGTCAGCTGCTTTAGATGGGTCACAATTTACAGCTGTGCAAAATGAATGATTTGCAACTTAACAAAAGACATAAAATATATTTTGATCCAGTGCAGAAAATTCAGATTTAAAGTGTATTTATTTAAAAGAAGCTGTTTCCTGAATTAATTTCAACACATACAATTATGAACTATTTATTGCAGTTAAATATTCCTCCAGAATCTGGACTGTGTAAAATATTGCTCAAGGTGGGGAAGGGGAAGGAAAAAAAGAAAAAAACATCCTTTATATTAAATGGCCACATTAAGAGGAAATCTAGAACAGTTCTCATGAAATTTCTATTGCTCCTTTTGATGCAAGGAACAGTAACTCTTTCTGGTATTCTAAATGAGCACTGAGAAACCCTTAACCTACTAGGTTGGCGAGCATATTTTCAACCATCACTCTTATCCACTGCTTAGCACAGAAAAAAATCATACCAGACTCAAAAATCAACTTGAATGAAAACCTGCCCTTCGATCTGAATTGATCTACATTTACTAGTAAAACATCTGTAGAAATTGTAAATTGCCAGATTGGAAAGTAATACCGATTTTTGCAAGTAAAATACAATGGATGATTTAAAAACATAAAATCAACAGTTTCAGATCGATCTACTGCTACCAAATAATACTGTAACACACACCAAAAAATCAAAACTGCAATGTAATACTACTATAGAAAATACATCAATTTTTCTATACATTATACTTACTGCTTCTACAGAGTTACATTCACGCCTTGTTTCTAAATATCGTAGTGCTCTTTTCTCTTCCTCTTTTAGTTTAGCATCTGCCTGTGCAAAAGTAGAACAGCAATCATTTTAAGTACTAACACTTTCAGAACAAAGTTACAACAGAATTTTTACTTACATATTTCATATAATTCTGTACACCATTTTGTTGTAAATAAGAAGGAGCCTGTGTTCTATAAAATCTCTCTGTTGAATCCAAATATGCCTTTTCAAAGTTATCCCGATATATCTGAAGCTTATCTTCAGGATTAGAACAAAGGTTAACTGCAAAGAGAAAGTCCAAACTTACTCTCAAGTCTTGGAAACTTATGCGGCTAATAAGAAGCAAATCTCTCTCATTAAAGTGAGTCTTGTATTAAAAAGTTGCATTGAACAATTTGAAGTATCCTATAGATGCACTCTGATCCCTAAAGGTAACCAAAATTATCCAGACTTTGATCAAAAGTTAGATTAACTATAGGGAACTGGAAAGAACTGCATACTTATCTCCAGCATTTCAGACATTCAAACATGGTAACCAGAAATACACATACAACTGCAAAACTGGAAAGGGAAAAAAAAAAAAAAAAGTGCAGCGTAATGCCTAATAAAGTGAAAACTTCTTCACCTGACTAAGCAAACAGTTTTTCTTAGACGCTGTTCTTAGAATCCCAATATCTTCATTTTAGACATTATTTTTTCGCATTGGGTTTTCTTCTGTTTTACAAGAACGGAGACAGTGAGCTTACCGCTACGCAGTGGTGCTTTGCACTATTTGGAAAAAAGTTTCCACCTTCCTCTCAACTGTTACAGAGAAATAAATAAAGTCCTTAAGTGGAATAAGCTTTAAAAAAAATAGAATTGGACATCTGTAAAGCCATCTGAGAGCATTAGCCACAAGTTTAATTCAACAGACTGCAGAGCTTTGAAGAAAAGGCAGGTAATGGTGAAATGTCATACCAGTTTCAGATACATTGATCTGTTTTGCAAAGAAGAAAAAAAAAAAAAATCAGTAGTCTTAGATGCAGTCTGTTTAACATTTCTTCTTCAAACTGTCTGAAGAATCAGAAACAGTACAGAAAGGAGCACAGACATAAGGTTGTATCTGCAACCCTAAAAAGTAGTTTGCTCTTTGAAAACACTGGTTGTGCAGTAACTGATAGTAGCTAAATCACTTCGAAGTTAAAGATTTTAAACAATTTAATTGGTATCACATAACAACAACAAAATTCAATACAAAATGCTGAGATAATCATTCTAACCCTACGACCGCAAGTGACAACTTTGTATGATGAAAATTCATTTACTAAAGTGAGGAGGCAACAGAGATCGGTCTGTGTAAGACATACCATATGATTCTCGAACTCCAATAACGAGCTGAGAGTCAAAAGCTTCTCCTAGTCTTTCAGCATGAACTAGCTTCATTGCACTGTCCTGAAGTCTGTTTTTTATATTCGAAAATATGGATTCATTCCACGTATCTAGCATGAGCTGTGTATCAGGAAGAAAAAAAAAAAATCCTGTCAGAAAGGTACACACAGACCTGTTTGTGCAAAAGAAATACAAGAGATCAGAAACAGAAATCAAGCAATTCATAACATACTTTTCAGGTAACATACACCAGTTCAACTACCTTAGAACCTGATCTTGCTCTGAACTTGTTATGGAAGTAAACATAGAATGTAAGCTGAATATTACTTTATGTAACTGGACAGCTAGGGGAAGCAGTATTTGATTCAGATATTAATTCCCTAATTCTGTGTTATTTCTACAGTTCTCAGTTATCAGTCAAGTAACTTTTCCAGCAATGCAATGTGTCAGGAGCTTCAGTATCAGCGGATGCTTTTGAACCAAACATCCAAATACAGTTCACTATTTGGCAGGCTCACTCAAACAAGATCAAAAATTCAATTAACACCACAGTCATGTAAAGAAAAAAAAAATGGGTTTGGATTTATCCAACATGGAAGTTCAATGTGCAAGCAATGCATGCATAATCTATAAAAAACTCCAAGCCTCATCTAAGCACTGCGAAGTTTTAAAATTAGTTATGGAGGCTCCTATATCAAAATCCTCATCCCCTCATATTCCATTGTGTGATTTTTTTTTTCTTTCCTTTTTTTTTGTGATTGCTGCTGACACTTCTGCAAATGTATTGCATTACACCTCATCACCAGACCCAATGTGCTGCAGCTGAGGAACACAAAAAGCTCACTGGCAGGCCAGGCCATACTTCTGCCCACCTAAGCTCCATCAGCTGTTCAGCAGTAAATAATGCACACTACATGTTTGTTAAACATCTTAATTTGCTTTAGAATTCAAGTTACTGTGGGGTTGGGGTTTTTTTTCGCCCTTAGACACTGGATCTGGCTCTTTCTATATGCCAGGGAATACCCAATGAAATTATGCCAATGCTTAACAGATAATTTTTATTTTTCCTATCCAACTCATGCCATTTCATTGCTTTAGAAGAAAGCTCAAATGTGCAGTACCTTCAAACATGAATGTAATTTAAGCATGTCAACTGTCAGTCTACCCTGGCAGTGGAAAGCATGTTGGAATCATAAAATTTACCGGTTCAAACTTTACCTCATGATTGTGAATAAGCTTACTAAAAACGAGCTTAAGACAACTTGACACAGTTGTATGGCACAGTTAATAGTAAAGATTAGATGGTCTTGTTCCATTCTTGCTTTGTAAGTTTTAGATTTTAACACAGTAAGAACCTAAAAAAAGTCAGATATCCTTTCGACAGAGTTAACTTTACCATGCTTTATTCTTGAATAAACTTCTCCATAACTGTCTCTCAATTTCAGCTAAATTTCCATCTCTGACATTGAAGTCATATGCGTTGGAAGGGAATTACTGTTCAAAACAATGGAATGTTCTTAAAAGCAAAGCTTTATTTGATTACACTTCCTCAATTACTTTTTTCATTATTTTAACGTTATTGATACACACATTATGGTTGCACTGTACAATTATAGAATTGGTTTACAAGAGCTGAAACAAGTAAAAAAATGAGAAAACAGTGAGAGAACATCAAGCAATCTGTCAGGCACATTAACAGCTTTGTCATGGTGAAACTGCTTTTAGACATTATGGATAACAAAGTTTTATGGAGATACTTGAAGGAAAACACACGTATTACTTGGGTGATTATATGAAGAACTGCTCAAGCGTGGGAAAAATTTTCACAAGGCACCTTTTAGAAAATTGCAGAGAATGATGCCAGAAACTGGAAGTGAATTTGAAATAATTCAGCAGTAAATATGAAATAATTAGATAGGTTGGAGACTCTGGGCTTTGATGTCCCAATCATGAGATGGTCCTAACTGGACTGCATATGAGAGATAAGACACATCTCCATCAGCTTCAGTCCTGAACAAAATCTGAATTGTTAGACACCAGTTCTTTCCCCCAGGTTCTCCTCACTACTTTCTCCACTCCACTTTGTTTTTTCTTTCATTTCTTAGTTCTCCTGCCTTCTATATACAGCTGAGTTAAGAGATCAAGTTTGCCAAATCTTGGACAGCCTAATAACATCACATGCTTGCTTCAATAAACAATGAAAACAAAAAAGGTAACTTGAGGTGGTGACTTCTCTCTTCCTTTTCTTCAAGAGGTATAGAGGATCAGATATCAAAATAGGAGGGTGTAGAAAAAAAACCTTGCCCAAAGTAATGCATTTGAACTTTTGTCCTTCCCATCCTGGAGACAGGGGGGCAGTTAACATGATCTTCAGTACCAAATGAGACACTGCTAAAGAAATTCCATTTCCCTACAGGTCCTTTTGCAATGGAAAGGGTTAACGAGTGATGCTAAACTGAAGGACTTAACACTTTGCAACTGCTATGCTTCATTTTCTTATAATAAAAGACTAAAGCAATTTCAAGGACCATCATTAACAGGACTCAGAACACTAAGCACTCCACACCCAAAGCCCTAGACTTTCTTTACATGTTTGATATGAAATAGTAAAAAGATCATATTCACAAGATTCTACATGTTCAATCTTTTCATTGATATGACTGACACTTCGGAGGAAAAAGGGGAAAGTAGGAGATCAATAACCATATTTAACTTAAGATGACAGTATTTAATTGGTCATTTATAAAATGCAAGGATGTTCCCAAGTTAAGATCTTGGCCCAGGGAAATAAACTAGGAGTAGAAAAACTATTCGCTTGTGTATATTCAAGTACACTTGCTCCTCGCAAGTACTGAAAGAGTAGGTGAACTTACAACTGCCTCCCACCCCAGGATTCAAGTCATAATTAAAAAACCAACAAACTAACAACCCCCAAACAAACCCAAAGCCTGAAGAAGTGCTTTAATCACCTGAACAAAACTGTTAACAGCCAAAGTAAAACTGGAGAAAGAGTAAAACTATTGTGGAGAGGAAAAAAAAAAAAGTTGCAGGGTTGTTCTGACCCTCATACTGAAGCAGTGATACATCATATTACACTACTGGTGAAATTTAATCTTCAGCTATAGAATCCCTTCTGTACTGTTACTGTAGGCAGAACAGTGTGCAACAAAACTCTTCATACCCATCACTTACCTTTCGAACAATACTGTCTTCTACATTAGACTTCTTGTTGCTGCCCTGCTTGCCCATTAAAGTAATCTCTAATTGACAAAACGGCTTAGGCAAAATATCACACTGTGTGAAGAACTTTCGCCACTCCACTATATATGCTTTTAGTAAAGCTGTATCATCTTGATGACTCAGCACTCTCTGGAGGAGAAGGGGAGAAGAGAAGGTAATTTATAAACAAATTTCTGTGCAAAATACAGATTAACTTGCTTATACTGAAAATAACTCCCCATATAAAAATTCAAATATAGAGAAATATCAGAATAAGAAAGTCTACATATTTAAGTGCCATCTAGTTTTGGGAAGCAGTTATCAACCCATGGCATATGGATCATTTCCAAAGGGTAAAGAAAGGTAACAGCGAACAAGTAGTCAGAAAGTTTAGATTTCCAAAATGTACGTTGTTTCTTTTTCTTTTAAGCCATCTGCAAGTCAGAAAGATTAAAACCTTTGGTCTAAAAGGCACGTATTGGTACAACCATATCTAAAAAAACCCAAACAAACCTGTAAGGACTATGTTATAGTCTATACAGTGAAAAGTTTAATTCAATGGCATCTACTAACCTTTCATTAGACCCAGAGAACTAGTTAACATGTATAGTTTATTAAAACCTGGAAACTACTACATTGTACAATGCTGAGAGAGCTGGGATTGTTCAGCCTGGAGAAGAGAAGGTTCCAGGGAGCCCTTAGAGCAGCCTTCCAGTACCTGAAGGGGGCCTACAAGAAAGCTGGAGAGGGACTGTTTACAAGGGAGGGCAGTGATAAGACAAGGGGTAATGGCCTTAAGCTGAAGGAGGGTAGATTTAGATTAGCTGTCAGGAAGAAATTCTTCACTGTGAGGGAGGTGAGGCACTGGAACAGGTTGCCCAGAGAAGCTGTGGATGCCCCCTGCCTGGAAATGTTCAAGACCAGGTTGGATGGGGCTTTGGGCAGCCTGGTCTAGTGGAGGGTGTCCCTGCCCATGGCAGGGGGGTTGGAACTAGATGACTTTTAAAGGTCCCTTCCAACCCAAACCATTCTATCATTCTATGATAAAAAGATAACCCTCAAACAACAGCCAACACAGACTGCATTGAAGGCCTCAATCTGGCTTAGCATTTATACATGTAAGCAAGCAACCTGATGGAACTTAAAAATCAACACTTATATGCCAGGTCATACAAAGGCCTATAAAAGAAACTATTTTCCTTTAAGTAAATCTTTAGTGGTTTAAATCTCTTAACTAAAGAAGTATTTTATAGAGTTTCATCTTCTCCTTTCCAAACCTTTGTCATGGGGTTTTAAAATTTTTTTTTTTTTAATCTCACAACCACCCCCTCTTTTAAATCCCTTACTACAGAAGACATCCTTTGCTATACATTTTACAAACACAAAAATTTCCTTCGAATCTATGGACGACTTTAATCATTTGGGGGGAAGCCCATAAAACTGGACAGCTAAGCTTGCTGAGTTGATAGGACAGATATTTCTAGTATGCCATACATATGGCTTATTTTAAAGCCATCCATGAACATGTCAGCATACCATTGAAGCTAGACAAACAACATTTTTTCAGACAGTAATTTCTTATAGAAAATTTTGCCTCGAGAAGTTTTGAAGTGGAAGAAGATTCCATAAGTACTGTTGGATAAACAAAAATAATGCTGCGTTGTTTTTTGTTTTTTTTTTTTCCACATAACACAAAAATCATTGCCTACCCCAGTTTCAAGGACTGTGAGAAAACAATGAGCCAAGGCAAATGCTCAAGGCTAAGTGTTCTTTTTGTCAATAGAAGTTCACAGGGTAATTATGATCTCCAGAACATGACAGAATTTCAAACAAAAAAAGCAATGCATTTAGATCCAATGAAAGTCAGAACTACTTGGTTATTTTTCCAACAATATGAATAGAAGTTATGAAACATTAAGAACTTACTGCTTGTGCCTGTTTTATAAAATCAAGGATGTCTTCCTTCAGAGCCTGATGGATTTTTGCTGGACCTTTATCATCCCACAAGCAAACTGCATGTACATCTCTACAAAACAATTTATCCATCTCTTAGTAAAAGCTACTCAAAGTTTAAAGCTGTAATGAAGGATACTTAAACAGTCATAATTTAAGCATGTCTAAGAATTTAATACACTTTATCTATCATTGTGAAACAACACACAGTTAGATCCCAGTGACACATGCAAGAAAACATGTTTGGAGAAGAGACTGAAGCTGTAAAAGTCTTGGAAGCAATTAACAGCAACCTGTCTGAGAAAAGGCTATGGTCAAGAAGGAGATGTAGTAGCCAATTCTGTTTTCAGTATCTATTCAATAATCCTTATCGCATTAAGGACAGTTTTAAAAGCTTTTCTTTGTCAAGGACAGAAATCTCTTGCCAGCATTACTCTCAGCCCATATTCTTCTAAAATACTCTCATTAACTTGCAGCCTTCAGTCACAGTTTCACAAACCAAGCACTACAATATCCTTGTGCTACAAAGGAAATAGAACTTCCTTGTGAGAAATTTGAGCTCAGGGGCATCAGGTAATTTAAAAGATGTTTTAATTAGTTTAATAAGATCACTTAAACATTTCATGACAGTGGCAGCATTTTAAAGTGAAACCCTACTGCAGAAAAGCTACTAACAGCATCACAAAGCAAAATTCTATTAATAAGTTTTAATCCACATTCAGAAAAATCCCTGTTTTCCCTAGCTGACAGCCCACCAAGTGTCACTTAATTCCTACTTTCTTTCCATGCTAAAGAATAAATAAAGGAAGTTACAGTCCTAGCCATACATCATATATCATATGGCCTAGCAAGCCTTTTTTTGCCTCATTACCTTCCTCTGGTTCTTCTTCCTCCCTTCAATAATAAGGCCACAAAGTTGCAGGAAAGCAACCATATAATCTAAAGGTATGGCTTTGTTCCTATTAAATCAATAGTTATTTCAATAGAAAAGTATCTTTTTTTAGTTTGATTGAAAAGACAAAACTTACAAGGTAAAAAGTTACTGTGCTGGCCCAGGATTTGCAGAGACTTGTGAGATTTACACAACTTTCACATGCAGAAAAGGTGTTACCGTATTTAGAACACCACTGTTTCCTGACAGCAGTGAAAAAAGCAATACTGGATAATTATACTCAAAGGGCAGGCAGAAGACACCTACAGATTTTGATTTTTTCTATTAAAAAGCTTAACAAAGAGCACTGTCCAAAAATAGGAACCTAGAAGAGTGAGAAGAGTGAGATTCTTTCCCTCAATATCCTTAATTTAGCCATAAAGTTACTTTATGGCTTTTTACAATAATTCAGCTACAAGAAAAATACATGGAAAATACATGGAAAATTTCAATACAAATGCAGAATTATTGAACTAGTTATTAAAAACGAAAGCAAGGACCCAGAACTTAATTTGTACCTTAACTATACCATGTTTCTGGCAACTACTATAGCTGTGACATCATAAGATATTAAAACTCATTACATGATAAACTACCTTGCCTTTTGGTTGGCAGAAAAGCGTGACAGGTGCAGTAAGATTGGTGTAAAAAGAATCACTGCACTGTCCTCATCGAAAAGAGCAACATACAGACTGCAACAAGACTGTGTTTAAATAAAAAACACTTTCGTGACAGATTTTAAAAAGCAGGAGACTGCCAATTTAAGCTACAACTGTATTTGAGGGAAAATAACTACGTTGAGACAAAGATTATTTTAGACATACTTTTGATATGTATGTTTTAAATCACTTCCATATTATGTTGGCAAAGGTCACATGATGTATTTTAAGAAAAACATCATCACCTAACAGGAAGTAATTTCTGGCTTTTTGGAAGGAGGAAAACGGCAGGGTTTTTAGAAAGCACAATAATGAAAACACTGTCTGAAAAATATTATATATTACTCTTAGGATATATAACTACTCAAATTATACCAGTTAAACTGCATTGCCCTGTTACTTTGGTAGCGTTCTTAAGTTATTTTAGACGAAAGTCATTCAAATCAGAATAATGTAACATTCAGCAAACTTCCTTTACATGAACTTACTACCAAAGCAGTAAACAACATTTTCTCTCTAACAAAAGCTTTTTGGGCAGGTACAAAACTTGTTTACCATGATCAGCTGAAGTAAAAAGCTTCGCTGTTCTTTCTCCGTGCTATTTGCAAAGAAGTGAATCTCAGCAAAACTCTAGTTTTGCACATTTACAGTAACATAGGCACACATACCACTTAATAAAACTTAAACTCGTACTTCTGTTCTGTGTGTTCCCACACAGTCCATGTCATACCTGACTTCTGTATCAGAAGTAGTACCATAACTCTATTCCTATTATACAGAAGGATGTAAGATACTAAAAATTACTTACGAAAACAGATCAAACCATTGCTGCTTTGTGACAGACTCCTGGCGAAGAAGTTTCAGAACAATAGGGCGCATGAAATCCCATTTGTCTTCAAACTGAAGTGAACCTTTATTCTAAAAGGAACAAAAAAATTTATTGTTAATAAAATAGTTTCTTATTTAAAGTGATCTTTAAGGACTGCATTTTCTACGGTTAATGCAAAAATATCTTCTTCTCAGAGGTCTCTCTCATAAGCTAGCATTTGAGCTACACCACTATGGCTGAACAACAGTTTTCACCATATTATTTTAAAAAAGTGACAGAGCTATTACTTGGTTCTTAGAGAAGCAGATTGCCAACTTCTTCCTTTATTCAGTGTATTAGCTACAATACAACAAGTTCTAGCAAGTGCTCTTCACCTGTTAATAGAGTTATACATTGACAACATGAATGATACTCAGTCAGCTTCACCACCCCAGCCAAGATATGTGCAATGAAAATCATGAGGCAGAGTTGTAAACTCATCTTGAATAAATTACCATGACCAAAATGGCAGCCAGAAATCAGAGGAGTACCACCTGTGGATGCTGCCACATACCTTTTTTTTTTCCACTGTGCATTTGACATCAGCAGCAGAGAGAGAGGAAGGAAGCAGAGTAACATAGGAGTGGTTGTATCACAGACTCTCTTCCTGTGGGTTAACTGGCCATAGGCAGGTTGACAGACAAGACTACAGTTGGTGTAAATAAAAATTATTTACACCACACTGAAAAATCTAATCCAAGCTGAATTTTTTCAAACTTACGATACAAATTAAAAGGAAAGCTAAAGAAATTAAGTGCTGCCATATCATTCTGATTATTCTGAAAAATCTCACTGTAATATAAAGGCTGACTTCAATTATTAAAACAATAAAAACTTTTAGAGAAATGTAACAGTTCTGTTGCATATGTCGTAATCCTATTTGCTTACAAGTCCACATTTTAAAAAGAAAAACCTGCAATTAAAAATGCTGAGAGTTCTGTAGCAGAAAGACTACTGGTTATCTTCAGTGTTATGTTCCGTGCACTGTTTACTTTTGAACAGATCATTGTCTTGGCTACTACATTTGACACAATTCACTTTAAATACAGCAAATAATACAGTCTAACTACTTGAAATTCTGACAAGTGCACTGTTCTGCCACTAACATCTCTTCAGATAAACAAGCACGCCAGGTTTTCTCAACCATCTCCTCCTGATTAATTTCTACATGGAAATTTACAATGAAATCTGTTAGTTAATATTCAGAATAAGCAGTTTGGAAACTGTATCCCCTGCTGCTCTTAAGTGCAAAGATGTCTCAACTTCAAGTTATAAAGATGCAACAGGCATCACAGTAACTATTTTTACAGCAACAGCACCAGGAGGCCTCACAGCATTATCAAACTATTGTGGTAGGTACTGAATATGGGTCTCATGGAAGCAGCCCCGGTTCGATCAAGTTTAGAATCCTTTCAACATTTAAAAAAAAAGAAAAAAAATTAGAAAAAGAAATTGTTTTCCAATTCAGAGAGAGAGTTTTGCCTGTTCTCTTCATCGAAAGGGCTGTCAAGCACTGGAACAGCCTGCCCAGGTTGAGTCACTGCCCCCGGAGGTATTTAAAAGACATGTAGATGTGCCGCTTAAGGACATGGTTTAGTGGTGGACTTGGCACTGCTAGTTAATGGTTGAACTTGATGATCTTAGAGGTCCTTTCCAACCTAAATGATTCTATGATTCTTGCATTGTAAAAAAAAAAAAAAAAAA
>VXBL01003139.1:84241-108336 GCA_013400195.1 Aramus guarauna
AAAAAAAAAAGTAAATAAAAAATAATTTGAATGCATCACCTTTGAAAATCATGAACTACATGCTTCCCCCCACATAGACCCAGCTTGACAACTACTCCTTAAACTTCGATGACCTGTTCTAATCTTTCCTATTCCTGTGAAAATGATTAGTTTCTATTTGCAGATATTTTTGCTCCCAGTCCCTCTTTGCAGGATAATGAACTTGAAAGACCAGCTGCTGAACAGTTAGAAGTTCCAGAAAAGGCATTATAAAATAAGTAAAACCAACTTCCTCAAAAGTTTTCCTTTGGAGTGAAACTTCAGAGTAAATCCCCTAAGTTTTCTGGAAGAGGTAGAAAGCCTCTTGTGCAATTTTGGAGAAGTGCAATTCAGCCCTTCACTGAAAACAGCTGAAGATAAAAACCGAATGCCCTATCTTTGTGAATAAGACTAGTTTTACTGCAAAACACGGGGGGTGGGGGGGAAATTGCAAACACTAGTGTTTGTATGATTTAGGTTGTGATTACTCAGTTCATGCTAAGCAGCAGACATAAAACTCCATTTCAGTTGTAAAAACTGCACGTCCACTTGTAACAAACATGTACGTACTTAAAAAGAATTCCCCAAATAAAGCTTGAAAGAAAATGCCATTAGGGAAGTTTAGAACTTTGTTTCCTATAGGAGTTACACTTTTTTTTTTTTTTTTTTTAAATATACTTCCTCCTTTATTCCTAAATTAAGCAGAAGAGGAAATAAAATTAATGGATTAAAAATCCCATTCAACTAAACTATTCTTTAAGTTCAATAAACAATTCAACATCATCTAGATAGATTCAGGCTTCCATGACCGTACAGAAATTACAAGAAAGGGTGCATAATGACACACATGACACACAATGGTATTCACATTCATTAATTCTATCCCTGTTAGTGCATGAGAAAACCAAATTTTATAGTAGAAGAGGAAGTCAGTGGTAATTCTTAGTTGTTACCAAAGTCACACATACATCGGGTGACCCAGACAACACGAAGAAACCATTTCCCACTTTGCTGAGCCACCCACAAACCTTTCCAATTTCTGAGCAATATTCCTGGGTAACTTTTCTTGCTGAGCTTGTTGCCTCAAACCACAGTTGCCAAGGGAAGTTAAGTAGGAAAGTAAGTCAGACCTTTGATGAAATAAAATTACTCCACTTATCAAATCTTCTCTGAAAACATGGATTACAATTGATAGCCATACCCTAAGTAACCATTCTAGGAGTTTAGAGTTTAGAATTTAATGCTTTGAAAAATAACTCCACTTATGAAATATTTTATGTTTCAAAAGTCACTTCACTAAATTTGTCCACAAAAATTTCAAGTTCCATTTTAACACTAAACTTTACTTGAAACACATACTACTTCACACACTATATTGAAATATATACTACAACTTTAGTCTTCAAACTTACTTTTTCCTGTTCTTTACTTTTATGCATAAGCACCTAAACCCAAAATTTTAGGATAGCAGGTAAAAAAACTGCCAGACTATGTTGGTGGATATTATGTAGAATTATTAGTACAATGATGCAAGAGGAATCATTCCACTAACCAGTTTCCCTGATTTGGGTATTATCACATAACACAAAAACTTGCTTATAGTTAAGGAGAGGAATTAAGAAAAGTGCAGCAGAAGCAGGCGCAGAATAGGTTATAAGAGCCTAAATAAACATGGAATATAACAAGGCAAGGCAATATAACAAGACCTCCATGCTACTGTCCCTCTGAGTCTTGAAAGGTCTATATAAACATTCAGCTCTCTTTACTGTGTATTCTACATATTTCAGGCCACATATAAATTCAGCTCTGATCTGATAGACGCTCTAAACAGTACTGTAAAAAAGCAACATCCTCTACATCTTATTGTACATCTCATTTACATATGAGAGCATCTTCACCTTCACTGCTTCACCATTTTCAGGCTAGCTCACAGAGGGATGAAGTAGGAAATAGGAGGTCCTACAGCGCAATAAGCATGAATGTTCACTGTCTGATTAATCTCTGCTACCAGCAGCTCTCAAAATCAGTGTAATGATTGTAGCGAAGTTACTACACAAAGCAGAAAAGTAGCCACAGGGAAAGCTTTGCTATGTAACCAACTAGTATGCAACATCCTTTAGCTTCTTAAGGCTATCCTAATTGGAAACAGCCAGGAAGAAGGAGACAAACTTAAAATACAGATCTGGAAATATGTACTTTAAGTTGAAGAATTCAAAAACTTCAGATATGCTTCCAATTGTCAGTGACAGAGGCATGAGATCAAAAATAATAGTTGAAACCGATGCAAAGGTAAATAAAGGCTCTCATTTTACTTGTCTATGGAAAATCTACTGCTTGCTTTGCTTCTTCCCTCCTAACACTAGGCTCAAGTTGCAATTCATCTTGCAAAGACAGACTCTTAAATTTGCTGGCAGCTCCAGTAAAGCTCTACAGAAGTGTCAACGTCAAGATCTGCTAGCATGGCTACAGCTACAGGTTTTCTTTGTGCTGCAATAAGCTGAGGCGCTCTCTGTTCCAGAAACTGCAGAAAAACTCAGGTATCTTCATGTCATGTGAGTGAATTGGTTTAGACTGTCTTGTCACTGCAAAGGGAACAGGTTACAAGTCTAACACACCTCCTGAAACAAAGCATCTCGCTTCAAAAGTGCCAGAGTCACGTGTACATTGAGAGAAAAAAAATCTAGGGGACTCAGTAATGGCTCAGCCATCTACAGGAAAGCCATGGCCTCAAAGCGGGTGAGCAGTTCTGCTACAGGTGGGGTACACGCTGGCTTACCACTGAATGGCTAGCTCTTACCAAGTACTTCAATATTTTCATCACATTACAATTTGTTGTATCTCACCAGGATTCAATGTATGACCAGTCACTCTAATTTTGAATTTAAAGAAGGCACCCTGAGAATATTCTTCTCACTAAAGAAAAATAAATTGCAATTAGGAAAATTATGCACTAGTGGAGTTTAAACAATGCCCTTTAAAATTATGACAGTCAGATTTGGATTCAGCTAGTATGCGTTACTAGAACAAGAAAATAATATTTCACTTCATTTTCTCAACTATGTAGAAAGTTGAATGAGGACAGGGGAAAAACAGAGAAAACTCTTAGTTCCTGTTTGTCCTAGTAAAAACATGACCTGTCTAAAACCAACTTAGATTTCATCATGCAGGCTTACTTGGAAAAAGATATGGAAAAACCTTGCAGATTTTAAACACCTCTTTCTTAACCAAGGATTTTTCTTCCCCCCCCCCCCAATATTAAAGCAGAAGTACCTTGCAGAGCCTCAAACAGCATGAGGCATTGCAAATCAACACTAACCTGGAATCAACAGTTGGCTGCTCTGAGAGCGCTCTGATGACCAGACTTAGCAAAAGACCTTATCTAGTTCAAATTCTTGCATTGGTTTATTGTGTCATTATAAACAAAGTCCAATCGCTGTATAATCTTTTCTTTTGTAATGCAGGGCTCATACTTTATTGTCCTTAGAAAACTCACTAAATAAGTTATATTGCTTAAAAACACTCCAAGTCACCAGAAAGGCCTATTTTAGAATAGGTATCTCTCTAGCATTTTTTCTAAAACACTATGCATATGTATCTTGTTGTCTATTAAATATTAATGATTCAAAGGCCACTTGTAAAAACATCAATAGCTAACACAAAAGCTTCAGTTCAGCAACAGTGATCTCACAGAATCAAGGCCTTTGACTATTTTCACTTACTGTACACCTATTATTGTTTCAAAACAGCTGAAGTGGAATGCTGAGAAATCTCATAGGCCTATGCTTCTTCTATCTACTATGGGCTATACAACCACGTCTCACCAAAGCATATGTCGGTCTTTCCAGAGATCCTTAACATACAGCAAAGAGACGGACTAAAACATTAACAAGTAGATAAACTGTCCGAGCCCTGCTGTAAAACCACATTCTTCCACAAAAAGCACATTTCTTCTTATGGGACATTATTTTTTCACCAGTGTTCTTGGATTCTTCAATTTTAGATTTTTATTTAAGTCTTACCTGGTTAAAAATCTAACTACTCAGGCATAAAAAAATAGAGAAAGGCATTAAAATAAATTTTCAACTACATTTAAATTTTAAGAAAGACTTAAAAAATTTTTCTCTTTTTAGTACTAAAACCTTTTTTTTGGATACAAGGAAGAAACAAGGGTATCAAGTATTTATTACTTCTTAACAGTGTCTCAGACTAATACAACCAGCAGTTTCAGGCCAAATGTATACATGCAAAATAGGTCAGATTGCTAAAATGAAGTAGCGCTTCTTCAGAACCACATTTAACTATAATACAGAGTGCTGAACACACATGTACTTCTATACTTATATATATTTTAAATTGCTAACTGATAAAGTTAAGCAGACAGCCCTCCCCAGGCCTTTCACCCTAACTACACTGATGTTCTAGAAACACTTACTGGAGGCATTAGTAACAGTTGTTTAAAGCAGGCCCGTCTTCCATGTGCTGGCATGGCCTCAAAGGCCACATACAGTCTTCTCCACACACATGCCGCAAATATCAGGACAGGCAGTCCTGAGCTGAAATACTGGCCTGTCCTACTGAAAACTTCTGTTCAAATCTGCAGCAGCTTGGGGTGACTGACATCTGTCATCAAACACTGGGAAAGTGCTTGAAAACATCTGACTACAAAAGCAAAGCTGCTTAACGTAAACGAAAGGCCTCCAGGAGTTTTTCTTTGCAGAAAAACTGCAGTTAACAAAAAAGCTGGAATACAGTGGCAACCCTAATAACAACACCTGCCCACCGCAAAGACATTTTTCAACTCTTTGTTTAACTTAAAACTCATTTTACACCTAGCTCTTCTTAAATAAACAAAGAGACGACACCGTACCCTGTCTAACCGCACGACGCAACGCTGTTTCCCAACGACGCGCGTTTGGGAAGGCAGAGCCGGGAGGGAGGGGGGTGCTGGCAGCCGAAAGGCCACCGGCCGGGCCGGGCCGGGCCAAGCCAGCGGTCCCGCACCGAGCGCGGCGCCAAGGCCGTTCACCTGAGGGAGGGCCGCCGGGCCCCTCCGCGCCCGGGGAACGGCAACTTCAGGGTGCGGCGCCCGCGGCCTGCCCCTCCGTCGGCCGCCCAAGCCCCGGCCCGGCCGCCCCAGCCACCGGCAGGGCCCAGCCGGCGGCGGGGCAGCCCCCGCCGACCGACCCCCCCGTCGCCTCTCTCCTCACGCAGGGCCCGGTCCGGCCCCCCTCTCTCACCTTTAAAAGATTAGACGTCGCCATGATCGCCCCCCCCCGCGGGGGCCTCCCCGGCCGGCGGCGGCTCCTCTCCCCGAGCTCGGCTCGGCTCCCCCCCAGCCGCTGCCGCTTTACATGGCCCCGGGCCGCCCGCCCGCCCGGCCGGACCCGCGGCGGCGGCAGTCGCAGCGGCCGCAGCGCTGGACTCCCCTGCCCGGGGGTGAGGCCGGCGCCAGGCTCGGGACACTCCGCAGCGCGACCGGCTNGGCGGCTGTGCACGGCTGCTCGTCCCCGCGGCCCATCCCCTCCTCAGAGACACCCCCCCCTCGCCCAAACCCCGTCCCCCTCCTTCCTCATGCCCCGTACCTTCTGCCTGGCAAACCCGCATGAAGTTGAGCCACGTGAACAGAGAAGCAAATTCAACGTGGCTGAATCATGTGGCTTACAAGCAGAGAAATAAATCCATTTCTTCCTTGGTGGAGGTCGGCGAGCGCGGGCCTCCGCCCCGGGGCCTCTACCCGGGTCACCGGCCGTTCCTGCGAGGCCGCGGGTGACAGGGCAGAAGCACGGCCCGGTTACCGGCACAAACCCGGCTGTGCGCCGCCGCTTCCCTCCGCACAAATCTCTGGCCAAGCCGTCGTTCCTCCTGCAAAACTGTTTTCACAAGTTTTCTACTCGGTAAGAAAAGTTTGGGTTTAGGTACTTTTTAGGATGGATTTAGAAACTCACAGGTTTCATTTATAGAAAGTGTAACTTTACTTCTGTAATAAAACGTTTAGCTTTCATCTCAAGTGTGTCTTCCTAACAATTTCTAAGAGCTTTTCTCACAGGTTAGGAGACCTGAGAGTGGATGCCATCCGTTCCGCCGGGCCCGCTGCACGTCGCCGGCACGGCCGGCCGCACTGCGCTGGGGATGGCAGCACCCCCTTCCTCTTCCCGGGGCGCAGGGTGAGGGATGCGATCTCGACATAAATTCGTGTTAGAGAGCGTTGGGACCCTAACGTGTTAGAAAAGCTGTCATAAACTATTCAACAAATCTGTACACTGGAAGTTTTGGTAATGCTGACTAAATATGGCCTGCAGCCTTATTAACTTAATAAATTCAGATAGCCGTGTTAAGGCCTTCTCTTAACTAAGAAGTAAAAAGGAGGTAAATTTCCTATTTTGACAAAGTCCACAGCTTCTGAATGCTTCAATTAGACTTTTTTTTTTCTTTGCTGTTTTTATATAATGTGTATTCTATACTATAAATATTTAAGTATAGCATAAAATTATGTAGTATAGATCCAATTGTATAAAGTACTGTCCATTGCATATATATCGTACAACCGTGCTGAAGTTACGAGGCCTCCAGGAGGGTCAGTAAAATGTGTACGTTGTGTATTTGTGCAACAGCCACTCTGCTCCAGTCTGCACATTATGTTACAGGTTTGTAAGTACCGGAGAAGCTGAGGTACAGGCAAATATTCTGTAGACTATGACATGGAGGCAGTCATTTCTGGGAGCCAATACTCCATGAACTGACCTAGCCTCTTTTCCCCAAACCCTGTTAAAATGTGATTATTTCAAATTATTTGAGATTTTTTGTTCTTTTCAATTTCTAGTGCATCTACCAATTTTTTTAAATATATGCTTGCTATTACTACCACAATTCAGTGATGCTTTTAAACTGCTTTTGAGAAATAATATAGACATCATTCAGCCAGAAAATAAACTAACTATAGAGGACTTCATCTTGGTTCCCTTTGATGCAAAGCTTAGAGTACAAAATCACAACGCAAATCATTAGAATGTTATAATTGCAAATTTTGCTTAGCCAGCATCTAAACTAAATGAAGTTGGGCTGTGTTTTAAAATGCTATGTTTTGAAATGATGGATTTCTCTATATTTGCACTTTTCATGCAAACCTGCCAAGCAAAATGTATGTGAGTACCTTTCACAGTCTTGTCTGTTCTAAGTGTCCTTATGTACCAGTAGCCACTGCTGTAACATTTATGGGGTTGGCCTGGAAGGGTCAGCAATGAAGGTACTGAGTCTAAGAGTTCTTGCATCCTGCCCAGATATGCTCTTATGCAGTAGTTATGAGTAGTGCTAGCCAAGGAACAAAGAGAACTTGAACAACTGAGAAGCAGTGAGACAAGGAAACAGTGGTACTTTTCACCGATATTAAAAATAATGTGCATCTTATTTTGCATAGTGTACATAATGACTATGATTTTTTTTCTAAAGATCTGTGCATTAATTTTCTGGGAAGTAAAGACATCTGTGAGCCTCAAGGTTTTGCGGTATTTTAGTACCACTTCAGGCTGCTTTGAAAGTACACTGTTATATAACTTGCTTTATTTGCTTTAATTCTATTGCAAATGGATTATTACTAAATTCTGATGGTAATGAAGATATTAATTATAGATTAGTATATGGTACTACATTGGCCTACAGTTTTGTATTCTTTCCATGGACTGTAAAAGACAGAGTGGATGACACTTAATCCCAGAGCTGTCTGTGGATTCAAAGTGATTTGCAAGCAACAGCTCATTAAGATCTGGATGATCAGTGAAATTAATACCGCACATAATATCTTAGATGTCTCGGAGTGAATTGATTCCAGGCACAAATCTGTTGGCTTTGAATGAGTTGCATCAGAGAGAAATATGTGCTGCTCTGTTCTCTTCTAATGCCCTGAAACGCATGGTACAAACAAGTCGTACATAGTTTCTTCTAATCTTCACTCAGTCCATGATGGAAAAAAGCATTTGATGATTGATTAGTCAGTTTTAGATTCCTCTCCAATCAAACTAGATACGTTCAGTAGGGATACTAAAACTTGGGGTTTTTTCCTTCACTGAGAAAGCCTTGTTTATCACTGCTGTGGACAGTCACGATGACCCTATGCACAAACCGTGCCATGAGAGTCTCGGAAGACAATCCTTTTAAAAGGGCAAGGATATGTGGACACCTACCTGTAGCTGAAAAAGAAGCACCGTCAGTGACAAAACTTTTCACATGAAACAACTTCTATGTTTGTTTCTATTTCAGCAAGAAAGCAAACACTTTTATTTCTGGTGTTTACTATCGGGACTTCATGTCACCCTTTCACTTAATAACTAGCATTCTGGAGAAACTGCCTGTGTGGGGGAGTAAAGATTATTGTTGCTTTCACTGGAAGTTAAGATTTTGGTGTCAGCATCACCAGAACCGCCTACCCTGTGCATCTCAGGATGACCTGTTTGTTCTTACGCCAACATTGTCCTTAAGCTTAAATAACTTTCCTGTCCTTGATGTTTATTCTTCTCTGATGTATTTTTAGACAGAAGTGCTATTCCCTTGCAGCTTCCTTGCTGGAAAACTTTGCACTTTTTGCCCTGAGTTACACCGTGGATGACATGGGGTGGTGCAGAGCAACTGTTTGCAGGCAGAACCTGCAGGAGGGTGTTTCCTGAGGCCAAATTCCTCCCAGGACACGGAGAAGCATGTGGTGTGCGTTAGGCAAAATGTGGCCGTTGTTGCATGCCTCAGCACAGTTGCAGAGAACCACTGTGGGGAATTACATCTGATCTAATTTTTCCTCTTCTAGCCTTTTCCAGACAGCTAGAAATTTACTGTTCCATTCACTCTGTGTACTTGGGGAGTTATAATTGGTCTGTGAAGCATTGTAGAGTGACAGAAGATACGACATGAAAAATAATTTCAAGTGCTGCTTTTCTGACACTTGTTCACATATGCAGCTCTTTTTTCAGTGCTCAGTAAGCTTTGTCTTTCTTCTGTTTTAAAAGTTTCTCTGAGAATCAAACTTCCTTTTCCACAGAAAACTGGGCAAAGAAAAATCCCAATAAAATGAGCAGTGTTACTGTGAATTTCAATGGTCAAACTGACCAGAATTGAGACTTATGTCTTCTAAACTTACGTCCTGGCATAGCTTGCTCTTTTAATGCATATAACACTGGCTGTATGTCAGGGAAATGAGAAAAATGAGGCTTTTCCCCCTAAGTAATAAGCAGTAATTATTTTAAAATAGCAAATGAATATAAATTGTGACTAAATAGCTAAACTATTTGCTTGGCCTTGAAAACTTAACCAAAGCGGACAATTCTCAAAAGTCCTGCAGAGCAATGCCAGCCCTGCAAGGTTTTTATTACTAAGATTATGACTGAAATATTTTCCACAATTCCTCCCCTCAGTGTTAGTACCTTAATACTTGGCAACTACCACTAACATTTTAAACCATTGCTCTGCTCACTGTCAGAGCTGGTGCCAAATACGGCTTCTGGCAGTCCCTTCCTGCAAAGGTACCACGCAGGGGAGCAGGCAAGAGGGGAAGAAGCCTGCAACGAAGATGTAATGTCGGTGTTAGAGTTGTATCCCACAGAATTAACTGATCCTTAGGGAGCCACTGGAGTTGGGGAGTCAGTAGCCTGCATCTCTATGCCGACTCTGGGTCCTTGGTACTTTCCTTCATCCCATGAGTCCCATAACGGTGATGGAAATTTCGGTAGGGTCTGAAGGGTTCTGGAAGTGGTTAGTCTCACCACTCCCCTGGGGCTGTGCAGGGATGGAAGAAATGATCTGTGTCTTCCTTCTTATCCTTATCTTCTGCGTTCATTTCTTTAGTGACTTAGTTTATTGCTACAGGAGGCTTGGTTTGTCCCTCTCTCATGCTCAACGCAGGAAAAATCAGTTTGCACACAAGCAGATTTGAAGCCACAGCAATGAGGAATCACAGTAATTGAACTATAGCTGAAACTTCAGCTTGTTTACTGAGCATTGATTTTATTGACAATGCATAGAATTCATTTTTGTTACTTCTACTCTTATGTTTCTGTGGAAGCTCTTTAGCAGCCTGTGAAGGTAATCAGGGTTATTCTTAGTCTGAGCTGCCCTTGTAGCCTGCAAGGCTGCTGAAGGTTGGGGTCAGCTGGTTTACAGCACTGCTCCCACGCAGTAGTAGTCTCTCAGCAGATTACACACTGAGTGTCTGGTCCCCGAGTAGCTCAGGCCTAGCCTAAAATACGACTTTCTCTGATGAATGAATGAAATACTTTCAAAGACAGTGATCCATTCTAGCAGCTTGGGATTGAGATTCTGGATTCCTCAGTTTGAGTTTGAATGAAGATTTACGTGCCCCTACGTAAAGGGCCTGCTACTCCCCAGTCCTGTCTGGCTTCTGTGGGCGATGGGCGGTCACGGGGAGATGCTGTGGAAGTGCTGTGGTTGCTGCCAAGCAACTGTTCCCTGTGTCCCCACGGGTAAAAAGCCCACAGTGTGTATATTATATTTTTGGGAATTTGTGCTGTCAAGGTATTTTCCTGGTTGTATTTTAGCCGTATGTTTGCTGTTCCACTGGCTGCTTGGGGGAGCAGCAGCTCCATGAAAAAAATGACTGCTCTGCAGAGTCCTGTCTGTAGAGCCAGCTCTTCCATGTCAGAAGTGCTGCTTAGCAAAATGGTTTGGGATTTGCAGAACCAACTTAGTTTTCTTCACATGTATGTTACACTCCCACTAATTAAGTATTATGCAAGGTAAATTGTCTTCAGGAACCTGTACAACTTCATAGTCTTTATGTTATGCTCAACTGGCATGTCTTCAATTACATTACTTTCATCAGATTTGCACATTCATTGAAACATGACGAACAATTCTGCCATGCTCAAAAGTACAATTCAGCTTTGCCACAGCTGTATTCACTTTGCAGAGGAGGAAATATTGCTGAATAAAATGACAGCATATGCAGGTAGTTGGTTTTCAGAGGAGAGCCCCATGCAATATAGCACTAAACCCGGACAAATTACTACTAGAAGTGACCTGGGATGTATTGCAACTAGAATGACATGCATTCATGAGATAGTCATTATTTTTTCTCTGAGGATCAGGTGGATGAATTTTGGTTGAATTCTTATAATTTTAAACAAATTCAACACCATCACTATCCTTAAGAAACCTAGGCATCGTAGGTGCTATACGGCATACAGTTAAGTACTAGAGCAAAGGATCATTACACAAATGCTTGGACTGTTTTGGGTTTTTTTTAGCATCTGTTTATTTTGTTGTGCAGCCCTATCCATTAGCCTTTTTAGAGAGATTTACGTTTTACAGATTCCTCTTTTAATTTCATTCACTTATTTAAAAGATAGTCTTTGGACTCTGCAAAATGAGCAATGCAAATGTTTGCTATTGACAATCATGGTTTGATATTTAATGATTTCTTAAACAATCCAGCATGCTTGTGGTATGGTTCCATGCCCATGTAGAGAATGAACCCTCAGCCCTCCTCCTCTCTCTCCAAGGCTGAATAAAGGCTGCTGAGATTGCTGTGCTAGCTCCGGGTGAAAGGCAAGGGTGGAGACTTGGAGGAGCTGATGTCATGCGCTGGGCTCGACAGCTGGGGGAAAAGCGCTCTCCCTGGATGTTAATTACATAAAAAGAGGGCAACAAAGCATGTATTCTATAAGGGAGCTTAAACGCTGAGACGGAAATATCTGTGAGCACGGTGCATCCACCTGTCTTTGCTTTAAGTTAGACAGCTTGGGTACAGTAATGGTTTGGCTGTGGCAGGAGGGATCTCAGCACAGAGCAACTGTAGTGTACTTGGGTGCTCGGTCAAGCCTGGATGATTTTCTGTGAGCACAGGACAGTCCCCAGGAATTGAGTCATCTAGCTTGAAGTTAGATTGGTGAGTCTATTCCATACCGAAGGTATAAATGAACAGCTACCTCAAAATTTTTTTCTCTGTTGATTCCTAGGGTGTGTGGCTAGGTTCTGCTTCTTACACAGGACAGATGCAATTACAAGTAAGCCGAAATATCTGAAGAATTCATCTGTAAAATATTTAAATGAGTAGAGGAAGGTTTTTATTCTTTATCAAACTTAAAATAAAAGCAATGAAAATTTAAACATTTTAGGAGTCCAAAACAATACTTTATATCCATTAATTTGCCAGGCCTATGAATCCAAATACAAACTGTTTACTATTTCAACACTTTTCCGTTTTCTAACTGGGATTTACCGAACTTTAATTTGCAAAAGTTCTGGGGTTTTCTTAATAATCTCTACTTATAAATTTGGCTGACAAATGAGATTTCTCTAATTTCTGTAGTTTCTGGAAATGTCATTGTCATATCAATAGTCAGCATCGTATTTGCCCTTCCTTGGGAGAAAAGAAGATTATATATGCAGTGAACTATAATTCATTCTACAGCCTATTCAAGCTGTTACTTATATACTATACTGCAAAGCATCTGAAAGCAAAATGATGTATTTCATCCATTTATCAGACGTTTCTATTAACTGCAAGTGTGTAAGTGAGAAGGTACAGTAGTGGTTTTAATATATCATCAAGATAGGCAATATTTGAATGTACATGTTAATCCACATTTTTAGGAATTACAAATAAGACAACTATGTGCACAGTACTTGAAAATGCAGTGAACTTCTCTTCTAGTTGCACTGACAGTACGAGTTCCTTACAGTTGAATGTGGTTAAAAGCTTTATTCCCAGTGTAATAAATGTGACACTACAGGTACGACATTGACAGCAGAGATCATTAAGGCTCTGTTCTGATGACTGTTTATTTCTCTGTCCATATGTCCCCTCCGCTCCCCTCTTCTCCCAGTCCCTTCCCCCCCACACCTGATTTTTTTCATACAGAATGAAAAGCTCATTGGCTCCAGAGTATTCAGGAACAAAAGTTTAAGGTGAAAGATTTTAACCTGAAAGTAATGAAATGTGTAATGAAATGTAGATTCATAGTAATAGCAATACCTGGTACTTATAAAGCTGTTTTAATATTTTTAATTATTTTTTTTTGGTATGGCAGAAGAAACCAGTATCCACATCCCGTGGTGCTAAACACTCCACAACAGGTAGCAGACAGAGAAAAGAGTCCAGACTGAAGATCGTACAGTCAGATTGAGTCTCAGCAGTCTTTGTGAATTCAAGGAAGAACGATCATCTCTATTTTTGAGATACAGAAGGTGAGGCACAGCAAACGTAAATGCCTTGCTCAGCAACACACAGTGAACCAGTGTGGGTCTGTTGACTCCCAGCCACCGATTTATTTGTTGGCCCATTTTGTCCTCTTAAACAACTAAGAGAAGATCTTCTGAGATACATAACATGGGCCTGGTATCATAGGGGAATCAGTGTCAAACGCACACAGCCTGATTCTGCACTACCTTTTGGCATCTGTAGTCACGTCTACTTTGTAAAGAGGGCCTAAAATGCCCTCAAATCAAAATTGATTTGGTGTAAACAACTAATATTTGTAGGTTAATAGAGAATCAGGCTCACAGCAATTACTTTGTGGCATGCTGAGATGAGAATTAACTAACTGTTTTAATTGCTAATGAATTAAGGCTGATTCCTGTTTATATTAAGGCCTCTGTATCCTTCTATGACAGTGTAACTGTGTCTCAGTGCAAGTGAGACTCAGGCTATTGAAAAGATTAACCTTTCAGTTCCCTTTGAAGTCAATAATTTTAGTGGCCCTAAATGAATAAAATAACTGGAACCAAACAGCCTGTCTCTATACTATGGAATATTTACAAAAGGATTCTAAAAGGACCTAAAAGTAACCTGAGAGAAAACCAATTTCATGTTTGTTGAAGAAAAAAGTTAGATTAGATAGACCTGTTGCCTGGTCTTGAAAATGGAGAATTGTAACACGATAGCACACCTTTATATGAAGATAACTGGCTTGATGTTCGAAGGTTATGAGTATGCCCAGATAAATTCTAGATGCTTATCAACTCTGGAGATCAAGTCATCTTGTTATACTACTACAATAAAATAGAAGTAGACTTATTTGGTATTTAAGTGCTAGACATATAGGGCATAGTTTGCATAAAGCTAGCGTGTGTTATATTCAGAGGAGTAGGAAGATGACCTCAAGCTCAGTAAAATGCTACATGATCACAGATTTCTCCTATTATTATTGTTATTAAAAGCCGTTATGTGTTGCTTTCTTAGAATAGGCGTTCTCCAACTTTGCTCTCTGTAGCCAAGCATTATTTTAGAAATTCTCTCCTCTCCAAACACTCTATTCATAACAGTTTTGGTTTTACAACCTTCATTTTTTTAGACAACAGTTTAACATTTGCTGGCTGAGAATAAAACAATCCTTGCTCTATTCAAATTTAAGGCCTGGGTCCCCATGGGTTGCAGCACTTATTAACTTATTTTTACTTCGAATTAGAAGTAGATTTATTTTTTAAAGCTAATATGGAATTTGTTTGTGTAAATTAACATAATTCCCTAGGCATCAGTGTGGCTATGATAATTACCCAGCTGAGGATCTGGCCTCCGAAATGTAACTCCAGTGGTTGGGAAATCTGTTTTGTATACAAGTCAAATAACAGCTGGATCATATGTGATGTTACACTTAGTTTCATTGGCAATTCAGAAAATACTTAAGAATAAATTTCATTGCTTCTATTCTCCATTTTCGTATACAAATAAATCATCTTTTCTAAAACATTCTTTTTCTTTAGTAAGGCTTGTATTCGTAGTCATATCAAAAGTGTTTGCTATTGGAGCAATCTTTCAGCTTGCTTTCTTTAGAGTTATCTTTATTATGAAATTCACAGCATTCTAAACTTTAATGGTCATTAGCAACCCTGCACTTGAGTAAAGAATCACAATAAAAAAGTATAAGGTATAATATTTTCATGTCCAAAACTAAGGCAGGATGAACAAAAGTAATGAGCTCATGTGATCCTCACCTAGCAAGCCTTGATTTTAAACAGTATTCAAAATACAAAGCCCAAGAGAGGATAATGTCACAATGATTATTGCGCTTTCTCAGAGTCTTGCTATAGGACTAGTTTTTCCTTTAGCAATACATAATTTCTTTTCCTGAAGACCACACAAAGTTATTGTACTCTGTAAAAGAAAAAAAAGCACTTAAAGTTTTATGAAGTTATGACCTAGACAGAAGGATAAAAACCCAAATTACCGTTCTATGAGTCAGCTATGTCATGATCTAATATTGTTTCAAAATTATTATTTTGTTATTTACGTTGGCATCATCTTCTGAACACCCGATGTGCTCTTTGGCATGCTACAAATTCAGCAGATGCACTGTCTTCTGGGCTTTACAGCTTCTTCTGACGAATGTACGACATTTGGAACAAAGCCGCTCTTGACACCTTCCCATCCATCTTGTATTGAGATTTCTCCTTTTTTCACAAGTTCATAGATGTCTCGTGTAAGAATTGTAAAGGACTCTTCAACATTTGTGGCATCTTTTGCTGAAGTTTCTATATATTTCATACCACAGTCAGATGACAGTTTTTCAGCTTCTTCTCTTGTAACCTCACGCTGTGACACTAAGTCACATTTATGTCCTACTAACAGGAACACAATCTGAAAGGGCTGCACATGCATTTTTGCTTCTTCTAGCCAGTCTTTCACATGTTCAAAAGATCGACGATTTGTGATGTCAAACACTAGTAAGCCACCCACAGAATTGCGATAGTAAGATCGTGTTATTGATCTGTGAAGGAAAAAAAAAAAAGAAAAAGGAAAATTGAAATACATTTTATCTACATTTGTAAATTGGTTACTTTTCCCCATGGCAATGTTTTTTTTATCTACTGTAAGCTTTATGAAATATCTTTGCTTTTTTAAAACTAATTGGAATTTATTAATTTACCTTCTGCACACAAAAATGTTGCTTTTTCATTTTTTTCTTACATTCAAAAGTCACTTTCTAAACATTCTTGAAGCCAACATCTCTAGTATGAATTTTGAGTGCTGAATTATTCTGCAAAGTACTCTTTAATAGCAAACTGTGGTACATGTTCACGGAATAAAATACATATATATTTATTTCTCAAATACTTGTTAGTGTTAAAGTCTGAGTCCTTCAGTTTTACACAAAAATGCACTTCACTTTGTTCTAATCACTCATTTCAAACTGAAATATGTAGGCAGATGTCGAGAAACCTGGAGCCTAAGCTTGCCAACGTACAAGTATATCCTTTTGTATTCCTTGCAGAAAAATTCTTTGATAGAAAAATTTATACAGATAATCATAATTCTTTGTGCTTGCACAAGTCAACATGTAAGAGACTAAGAAAGGAAACTCCCTAAGCAAAACTGTCCAAAAGTAACTGAGCTGGGCAAACAGACACTTACAGAATCACAGAATGGTTTGGGTTGGAGGGGACCTCAAAGCCCATCCAGTTCCAACCCCCCTGCCATGGGCAGGGACACCCTCCACGAGACCAGGTTGCCCAAAGCCCCATCCAACCTGGCCTTGAACACTTCCAGGGAGGGGGCATCCACAGCTTCTCTGGGCAACCTGTGCCAGTGCCTCACCACCTTCACAGTAAAGAATTTCTTCCTAACATCTAATCTAAATCTACCCTCTTTCATGATTCTGTGATGATTCTATGATTTTAAAGGAAGTGACAGCCCATCAAAGAGTCGACACAAGCACTCGTTACTAGTGTAAATATATAGATAGTGTATATATAAGTATTCTCCTACTGAAATGAGATGCACAATCTCTATTAACATTCATTATTTGAAATTATAATTTAGCCAAGAATTAATTCCATTTTATCTTACGAATATGGAGAGGATGCAGCCTCAAAACTTTTGGAATCGGGATGAACTGTACACAGTAACATACCTTTCCATAACAGTAGTCCCCTCTGATTTTCAGTTCATTGCATTTCCTATAGTGTTTTATAACAATTTGAAAATATAATTGAATAGTTAGCAGCAGTAGTCATATAACAGATAGGTAAGTGCACAGCTGGATAAGGCCTATGTTTCCTGGCATATCTAAATTTATTTAGCCACAGCAAATGCCATTTGAAATGGTTTTATTTAGATAACAGGGATGGGTTGTTTGTCCTAATGTTTAGAAAGATCTTTTCTATGTTCCCAGCAATACAGTCCATGGAGTGTCTCCTTGAACAGTTTGAATGTGAAGACAGCAGGATCTGACCCTCAGATTAATTCAGATAGCCTGGATATGAAAAACAACACATAGTTTTGGAAAAATATTTAAGACCATAAATGAGGGATGTCACATTTTGTGAAGTAATAAATAAAGGTGCCATAAAGATCTGTTTCAGGTTTTCTTAAGCATTTTTTTTGCTGTAAAGCAGTTGCAAACACAAATGAGTACATTAAAGTAATTCAAGTAGTTCTAGAAAGAGCAGAAGTGGGTGACAAAAAAGGGATTCAATCTGGAGAAGTGGAAGCTAATACAACCTATTTTCATTTTTAAAAAATCCTGAAAACAGTTATGCCAAAGAAATACATTAGCCAGGGAAGAAAGCAGGTTAGTATTGAAAAGGCAGTTGATCATTTACCAAGCACTTCTTTATAGAACGATGTTATGTCATGTATCTATGAACTGGAGTACTGAAAAACAGCCCTCCATGTGTTACTGGGTGCTTATACACAGCAATCAGTATCCTCGTCTGTTGTAGCTCCTGCAGACATATGCTAATTTACACTAGCTGATGATCTAAGCCATTATATTTAATTATGTGTATGTATTGCCTGTAACGGAGATGATTAAAAAGCATCTGTAACTTCGGGCTGCACATCACAAAAAATGGGTGAATATATGAGAGAGACAGTAGCTGTTTTTTTAAAATTTTTGGCATGTATAATTTGAAATTAGTTTGCTTATTGCCAAAAAAAAATCGATATACTAAAGAGGCTTCAGAAAACAGTATGAAAAGAAAAAAGTAACACAGAAAGTTTTAAAGATACGTATGATACCATGATTGCCTAACATCTGAGAACAAGATGATGTTTGTTAAAATATGGTCTACAAATATTTGAATGATTTTACTATTAAGGTAAGTTATTATTTGCAGTTCTATTTTAAAAGAAAGTATTCCTGACAAGTAAGATGAAAATACGGAACAGAAAGTTTAGGCCATCAACTGGGAAAAATGCCTGGGCATGTGAATGTGTTAGGTAGTTCAATGGTATTTGAAACATCTTACAGATGCAAAATATTTGACTTAAATATGACAATCAGAGTAGATTAAGTATTAGACATGTATTTTTAGTAGACAGTTCAGAGTTATTTGGAAAATGTACTGTGTGAAGTGGATGTACTTCTGCTCACTTACACCGTGTATTGCACCCAGAAAGAATGAAAGAGCCCTGACTGAGATGGTCTGGCAAGTCTCTCTGCTTCTGTTTTTGTTTGGTTTTTTCTTTATAAAACTAAGTGTAAGGGCAAATTTTGCCTCTTATTAATATTATCGGTAAAGTTTAGAGGACTTCTAAGTGCCTTCAGCAAGGCTTAGGCAGAACTATAACACCAACAGCTAAAGTTGCGCTCCACTCAGCTGTGTGTCTAACCATGTTGCCTGAATGTGTTCTCCAGGGACCGGTGGGGACAGCCCTGCCTTCCCTCTTAGCTCAGATCCGAGCTGCAAACACACCATTGCTCCAGGTGAGTGTCCAGAAGGGTTGTGCTTGGGAGGGCTTCCCAAGAGCATGCCAACGCCCGCAGATGGGTTCGGGCTCCTCACAAAATGCAGAGGAACTTTCTTTTATCTCAGCGGAGGTACCTTTCTCTCACACAGATTCCTCGTGCACTACTTCACAAGGCACAGGTCAGTGCTCACGGAGCCCATGGTACAGAGGCTGCTCGAGGGGTTTTGCTCAGAAGACGTACAGCTTTATAGGCTCTACAGGCCATGTCAATGTACTGCATGTGTCTTCACTGAAGAGCTTGATGATGAGAGTGCATGGTGGCCAACAAAAGGTAAGGAGGACTGATAGTAAAAGGCTCTTCATGCAACAACCGGTAGACTTGTAGATCTCCTTGGGAAAGATGTTATGAATGTCAAGAGTTTATCTGTATTCCATGGAAGACTGAACAAGGACTAAACAAGAGACTGAGTGAGGTTTAGTAAATTAGACAAACTGCATCGGTCGCCAGAAGTCCCTCAAGTTGAAAGTACAGGACAGCAGATTACTCAGGAGAATTCAAAGACTCCAGTAGAGACGATACCTGAGTATGCACCATAGACAAAACCAGACTGGCCTTTGTGTTCTCTCACAAGCAGGGAATCCACTTACACGATTATACACACTTTGGTAAGTGCTGCAAGATCAGACTCTAAACGCAAAATGAAGTTTTTAACTCCCTTTTTGTTGTTACTTTTTGAACAGAAGGGGAAAAAACCCCCTAGAATCCTGCAAGTTTTTCAAGTCAGGATGAGGAACTGGTGACAGGTCAGGTTTGCTGTAGTCCGACTTACTCATAAAGGATGTTCAAATTTCCATTTCTCAAATTATAAAACAGACCCTAAATTCTTGTTGAACTGATGGCTTCTCATGTAAAATAAACTTTGGTTCAGCTAATTCGTGTCATTAAACTAGCACTATGGAAGGGAATGTGTTACTTGCAGCACCATAATTAATTTTCTCTGGGGAAGGAGGGAGAGAGTCCTTTGGTAAGGGAAAAGCCTTGAGTTAGGGACAGGGTGGGATTAGGGTGAAAAAGTACTGGCCAAAGAGCAGCCTTTCTTCTAAAATTGGGGAGACAGCAATGAAGCCTGCCATCTCCTTCCAGGAAACCATTCAGAGGAGGTGCTGGTTGGAAGTGGGAAGCAGAACTTTTCAGCTTTAGAACCTGGCAAATCTGCCCATGATTTTGAATGAAAGGGAGATGGAACCCTTAAATCCATCCCTGAATCTGTGTTTATTCACGTGTCTTATCTCTCTGCCTAAAGCACTTTGTTTTTCTTCTGTTCCTTTGTGCTCAGAACTTCCTTGCTGCCTCCTCTCTCAGCTTTCTGTCACAGAACACTCTGAACCCTTCTCAAAGTGACTGCTAATGGAAGTGCCCAAACCAAAGTGTCTGCCCAGACCTTTGTCAAGGTGCAAGCTGATATTTCAGGAGGGAGGTTGCCTGCTTCCTATGGCTACACTAAGTGAAGGGAAATAGCTTTCCTACTTAACAGAGGTGACTGTAACCCCTTGGTGAGCGGAATCCTCCGTGGCTGTGCAGCTCCTCCGCTCTCAGGCTGAGTACGCACGTCACGCCAGCTACTGATGATGGGCGTGCTACAGCCTCCAGTCATTCCACTCTAAATATGTGAACCTTTCTGTCATCTTTGCCTGAGAGTTACAAAAATTGATGTAAGGGTTATTGAAAAGGTAATTCTTATTTTCTCCCCCACTCCATCTAAATAAAATAGAGATTACAAAGCTCCTTATCTATGCTGTTGTTAAATATGGACTGCCTTAGCATCCTTAAGACCATCCTAAGTTTTTATTTTCAGCAAGAATAGTTAGTTGTATGAACAATATTTTTGCTCATTTTGTATAATGCTTGGCATTTATAATAAATGAAAGTTGAATACAGATAAAGGGTTGGAGGAAATCAGTTTCCATATTAGAACATGCTAAAAAGGTAAGACTGCACCAGCTATTGAAAGGGAACCACGACGCTTTGATACTGAATACTGTAAGGTTCCTCCAGATGGTTCTGCATTTGAAATTGCTAGCGGTGAGACTGCTCCTCAAGAAGTCATATGTTGTGATGTATAATAATGATAGGTTAGAATGTTTTCCAAAGGATAACTTTGAAGTCTTTAGTTTTAATTGGGAATATTTGTTAAATGCAGATCCTAAATTCTGTTTGAAATTATGACATCCTATGGAGAATACGTGTTGGTTGTGCTAATTAATTCTGCCTAAACTAGCATTATGGAAGGGGAAAATACTGTCTAGAACAGAAGTCATCCTCTTAGCTTAACCTAAATATTAGGTTAAAGATGTAAGACCCTAATTAATACTCTTGAGAAAAGCCTTGGTAAGATGATGGCCACTGAACAATAGTTTCTGAAAATGAATGAGAAGATGTATTAAGCACATCAGACTATGGCTTTAGGGTGACTTTAAATCAGTCACAGTGTTTCTTTCTCATTATGGCCTTACTGATCTTTACCAGATGAATCAAATTTTCACTAAAAGCTTTATCTAATTTTGAAGACTTATTTTTATACTATGACTAAAGACTACATTGTAATGGCATTAATTTTGAAAATAAACATTGCTTACTCAAAAAGAAGAATAAGGATAGTGTTTTATTTTCAGGCCATGTGTTAGAAACAGAATGTATCTAATATCATAGATTACTAAAAAGTGGGTTAATATAATTGAGGCATCCCCACAATACTTTGCCTGTCTTCCTGAAATGAACGCTCAGTCTTAGCACCATTACCAACCACTTTATAGCCTCGGAAGTTTCATGATTGAAATATATTGTTGGATTTAAATACAGAAAAATTAAATAAACAAAAAAAATCCCAGCAAAGTGGACAATGTGAAACACAGCCAAGCAGCAGATTGCCCTAAATGACAGCTGATCTCAAGATGGAAAGCAGCCTAGGGTTTACCCCTCATTTACCCGAGTCTGCATTACGGACCTGAGTCTATACTAAGCAAGTCTGTAGGTTCTTGTTCCATGAAAGTGTTAAAGTTACCGATTATGTCGTCGTTGTCACTATGGCACCTAGCACAATGGGAGATTCTGCTTAGTGATGCCTTACCGATATCAAAGTAAATACAGTCAGTAACTGCCCTGTCTGAGCTCAAAATAAGGAAACTGGCACCAGGGTCTGCAGCGTGCTCACTCTTCTTGTGGAAGTGGTGAGAATGACTTTATTTGAGAAGTGATGCAAACAGTGCATGTTAAAGATGATTTCTAAGACCATGCATAAAATTCAGTTCAAATACAGCAGCAGCAATGAACTAGAGACATGTAAGATTTTTTTCCAGAACAATTTCTGCAAGAAATTAAGTGTTGTCTTTCAAGACAGTGTGATGGCAGGTGTGTCACACCTTATTTTTCCCCTGAGAATGTCCCTAATGCCTGAGATCAAAAGAAGGAGGTTATTATGCAGCCAATAGTTTGCCCTGCACACAGGGAACACCCCAGGGAGCTTTAAAGCCAGATTTTACCTCCTGTAAGTCCCCATGCAAGTGAACCAGAGCAAAACTGGGAATCAGAACTGCAAACTGCTTGGCGTTCCGCAAAATTAAATTACTTCTTGGAATAATTAGTTCTTCCCCAAGACCATCTTTGCTTGTGATCTGTAGTCTTCTCCATTAGCAGAGAACAGAATGTGCAAGATTTTAATCCACGATGTATAATTTAATAAAATATTTATAATTTACTTGAGTAAGTGTAAAACAGACTATACAACAAACACTATATTTGGTACACCAACTGACAAGAAACTCCTAGCAGAAAAGCAAACACAGATGTTTAAAACTACTTCCTTCAGTTTGTATCTTCCAGGTATTAGAAAAAAACACAGATGTATACTAATGGTAAATTTTAAAGCAACTGACTGCATGACTCATCACTGTATATCCCCTGAGCATTCCCGGGTAAAGGGTGGCTATCATTTGATTTAAAATGTATGCAAAACTCTCTGCATTTGCATTCCTTTCAGTCAAGTGCCTTGTCATTGGCCATCCCTGCTATTTGTCAGCAAATTCAAAATAAAGAGATTATACATTCTTTGACATTTGTTTACAAGCATTTTACATTCTTTGCTGGAAAGCACAAGGAAAATGCTGAGAGCTTACCATTATCACCGTTAATTTAGTTGTTAACCCTTCAGAGGCCTGCCTGCAAAAATATTTATAAAGTTGTGACTCACGCAAGCCTGGGAAAGTTTTTTGTTGTTTCACTGTAATGCTTGTTATTGAAGAAAAAAAAAAAGGGTTGGTGTCCCCTGGCAAGACAGTGAAATCTCACCTCTTCAGCTGAGTGCGAGAATCCACACAACTGTTGCAGCGGAAGACAGGGAACATAAAAGAATCGATTCTGGCCAGTGAAGAGACATATTTCACCCCTACCGCTAGCATCCCCGGAACAAGTGTGTGGGTCAGGTACCACATATAGCAATAGATGGATGGGTTATGCATTAGCCTCCCACCTGAAGTCCAAACTAAAATCCATACACAACTTGCCCGAAGTGGCAAGCACTACAGGTACAACAGAGCCACAACAGTAAGGGAATGATAGTACCAGTTTGTATGTTGGGGAATGACCGTGACTCTTTTGGGGCAGGAAAAGAGCGTAGTTTTGCTAGCTATTTGTGACAGAGAGGAGAAAGGAGAGGATTTAATACTCAGTGCAGCATCTGAGCTTGTTTAGCTACGCTATAAATGACAGAGGTATTAGTGAAGGCTCCTGGCAACCGTCAGTGCAGAGCAGGTGCAGAAGGCAGATAAAACACTAATAAGGGACTGCAGCTGGCTGCCCGGTGGCTTCCACTCTGCCAAGGCTGCACTGGTGCTCACACTGCTGCTGTGCTGGAAGGAGGAAGAGCAGGGAGGTGGCCTGGTCTCTCCAGATTGCATGGGAGGGAGAGTTACGGCAGAGGAAAATACTGCAGGGGAGGATGAGTTCTGAGGTGATGACAAAGTAAGAAATGCAGAGCGAAGCAGGGGCCTCCTGCTGCAAAGAAGGAAAAAAATGCGGAGGAGGGATTGCCACCCTAGGGCCAGGGCTTGAGGGCAAAGATGAGGGAGGGAAGGAGAAACAGGACAAGGCCACTTGTTACCCCCTAGTGTGAGCTGGGAGGGGAAGGGTGGCTGTTCCCTGGTGGGCGTTAGGGGAAAGGGTGGGGAAGGAGGAAGCTCCTGGGGGTAACTGGTGGGCAGTGGGGTGAGAGGGATGGTGGGCTGCAGGGCTGGGGGGCACTGGCAGGCAATGGGGGTGGTGAGGCTGGATGGCAATGGGGTGGAGGGCTCTTTGAGGCACAGCAGCCAGTGAGACATGCTGGGGGGCAAGGCAAAGTCCTTGGGGCAGGAGATGTGCTGGACGATGAGGGCACGGTGCCGGAAGGGGGTGGGG
>VXBL01003139.1:108917-121313 GCA_013400195.1 Aramus guarauna
CGCCGCCCGCACCACGGCGGCTCTGCGGAGGGGATCGCCGGCCGCGCTGCCTTGCGGCTACAGCCCGTGCCCAGGGTCCGGCTCACCCAGCTGACCCGCTCCTCCCGTGGGCAACATGTGTGCGTGTGTGTGTGGGGAGAAGGGGAATGCTGGGGGGGAGGGGATGGGAAACAGGCCGGCCTGGAAAATCAGGTGGGAGAGAGTCGGGCTGTTAAAGCGTGAGATTTGCAAAGAAAAGTGGGAGCAGAAAGCAAATACCCGGAAAGGAGCGGAGGAACCAGACAAGCAGGTGAAAAAGGGGCAGGGAGCTGCAGGGAAGCTGGTGGGGTGGGAGCTGGGCAGGGGCTGCCTGCAGGAGTGCGAGCTGGAAAAGAGGCAGAACAACAAGTAGAGGAACAAGTGCCAAGTGATAAAGATGGGCTGAGCATGTGGTGAAAGGGAAAAGCAGAGTCAGCGATCTAGATATTCCCAGAGAGAACCATGCAAACTGTCTTGAGAAAAGGCACAATACTGGAAATGACAGGGACATGCACTCTTCATTTCCCAGTGGAACAAACTGCATGTATTGGGCCTTTGTGAAAGTACCTTTACCTCAGTAATGGAACAATTCTGTCAGTAGAGATGCCCACTAGAGAAATTTCTTTGCCCCCCCCCCCCGCCCCAGGATCTTCAGCTAAGTATCATATTATGATAAATCCGCTGAGCAATAGATTCCTCAGATTTCTTTTAAAGTCTCAGGACCACGCAGGGTAACAAACACTAACAGGCCTCATATTGCCGGTAAGGGCATTCAAGCCAAATAAGCAGAAATCCCAGGACTTCTGATAAACAGAATCGCAGCAGTTTCTTCTGCAGATTGGGCTGGGGTGAGGGAGCGGGGGGCAGAGAGCCTGACAGCTGAGCAGAGTAGGCTGGGTGAGCTGGGAAGTAGGCTGCTGCTGGCAGAAGGTCAGCAGCAAGTGGATACTCATATGAATGGGCACTTTGATAGTGAAATGACAGGGAGAGGAGATGGGCACCATTTTTTTTTACACAGCCTGCTGTTTTCCTCTGTTAATGTCAGGCACAGACGCAGCTAAAACCATAACTGCCCGTGGCTGGTTAGGGGCATATCTGAAGCCACGTGTCTTTTGTAACTCTGTGGGGCAGTTTGTTACAATGAGCGATCTCATTGCCTGAGTCTGGTTTTGTTATTCCACTGCGTTACTAGTGTGAGACTAGTCTGTTTCCTCACGTAGGCTTAGGTAGACCTTGCAGCTCCACAGGGTGGATGAGTGAGACCAAGGGCACCTTTGTCCTTCAGTTGACCAAGGGCAGGGTGAAGTCAGAAGAGGGAGTTGCATGCACCGCTCAGGAGATCACGTCCTCCAGCCCCCAAATGAGTCTGGGTGGGATGTACAAGCATAGTTGTCCCTGGAAGACTCATCTGGGTGACCCCAGAAGCTTCCAGCAGGGACTCGGCCTGGCAGCCCACAAGCTATCAAAGGCACAGCCAGGAGCTGCCAGAGGGATTTATCTTGCTGTGCACACTGAGCTGTAGCTGCAGGATGCTGCCAGCTCCAAGAATCTGGACTCTCCAGGGACCTTTTGGGCTGGCCAGTCAACCCCCAGGACTTAGTGACTGCATGTGTCTCCACGTGTGTTTCCTCCTGAACCCTGCACATTTCTCCCCTCTACTTTGACCAGATATTTTTGTAAAAAATAAATTGAACATAGTTTGTACTTGACTAGTTGGTCCTTGGAGTAACAATTAAAACAATATTAACTCAGATACATGAACTTTCAGAAGGATAAAATCAGTCCAGTTCTTGCAGTTCTATACGGGACATGATTATAGGTGATTCCTAGGGATCTACGTGTTCTGACAAAAGTGGCATTCAAATAGAAGCAGTATTTGCATGTGAAACAGAGATGTGAGGTATGTGGTATGGGTAGCTCTGATACTTGCCAAATGTGAATAGGGCACAATTTTAAGTGGACTTTGCTCGTTATATAGTACCTGGATCCTGCATGGATCACCACCCTGGCTAACACCCACAGGTCTTGAAAGCCTCAAGTATGTGCTTGTTAGATTAGATGCTCAGCAGATTGCTGCTCTTTGCACATCTGGGCTGGAAGAACCTCACACTAATGAGTTACACAGCTCATTTCATTCCTAACAGGTGAGCTAAGTCAATTTGCCTATGGCAGTTAGAGTTGAGCTAAATATGTTTGCAAATATTTTCAGGCTTCCAGAGTCTGGTCTGTCTAGCTAAGCTTGTCATTGTAGAAAGACAGTGGTATATAAATTCACATATATCCAAAGCACAACCTTATGCCTTCATTTGGGACCTTCTGAGTGTCACACATTAAAAGCTACCTAGGGAACTTGCACTTGTTGTGTCTGCTGTGGAGTGGACAAGTGAGTGAATTTCATCTCCAAGTCATTCAGTTTTTGTTAGTTTACCAGTGAGTACAGAGGCCCTGACATCATGCTGTCCATCACAAAGACCTCTGACCAGCAGTCAGAAGAAGCGATCAAAAATGAGTATGCTTTGAGGAGCCGGAATGGTTAAAGCAGAGAGGTTAAAGCAGCAACAGGAACCGGACTTTTCCTCAGACAGTTTACAGCACCTGGGCATTAGCAGCTTGAATCTGCTCTTTCTAGGAAGGGTGTATCAAACCTACATTCTGTGAAATAATAAAAAAGCCAAACAAAACCAAACCTCCAAATCTAATGCATTTTAGCTAGATGACTGCACTAAGCCATAAATCCAAGACCTTGCAATCTAAAAATTCCTAATTTCTTTTCACATTTTTGACTTGGCATGGATTTTTCTCAACCTTTGGTAAGTGGGTAGGTCACCAGGGATTACACAGATCACAGTGCTCCTGAAGAATGTGCACATGTGATTACATGGAAGGTTAGAGAAGCATGGATGAAAGTAGTTGATTCTCAACCCCAGTTAACCTGAGACTGAGAAACTATGCTTTATGCTGTCACCCATGAACCTGAGAGAACTGAGGGACCAGTCTGGAAGCAAGATGCAATCCATGCCTGTTTTAATTGCCTGGGCTATTGGTCAGGAAACTGCTACGGCTGCTCATTTTATCACAGAGAAAGTTTCAATAGATGTAAGCTGCTGCAAGATGCTGCCAGCTTTTTTTTAATTTTTTTTTTTTTTTTTTTATTTTTTTAATTTGGATAGAGTAGTACTGGAGGTGGGATACTCTTTGCTAATAAGCAACGACTCTCCTTCCTCTAAGATGTCATCAAGCCAGGTAAGTTTCACCTGGGTGAAGGACATGGATGGTGGGAAGGACATTTCTTAAACCACAACATTCTGGTAACGTTTCTTCCTCAGACTTCTTTGATGCACATGTATAAATTTAGTATCTGAGTAGCAGAACAGCACTATGTTGAAATGATCAGTCTGCCCTAAAATCTTGTAAGTGGGATGAGAACAAATCTACTGCCCTTCTTACTTTGTGCAGTTCATAGTATTTGATGGGTTTCACACTTCCTCCTGTGGTGTTAATTAGTGAGTCGCTCCAACTCTTGCTGAAGCTAAAGCTAACACTCCCACTGCTGGTTGGGAGGGCTGAGGAGGGTTGGCGGGAGTGGCAGGTTGAGGCCGAGATTTTAATGCCACTCTTGGTATAAGCCTTCCTTCCTGAAAGTTTTTAGGAGTGCTTGTATCTCCTCAGACACCAAAGGCAACTGGGTAGTACAGGAAACCTGAAGGACACCAGGCCTGCTAACCCTGCTGTCCACAGAAATCCTCACCAGTACCAGCAGGAGCACTGGGATGTTTCTACTGCCCAACTTCAACTTCTTGATCTCACACCCAGGTGCCCGTGTTCACCTCCTAGCTCTCTGTGTGACTGTGGCTACAGCTCCACATTTTGCTGGGGCTCATCTCATTATGCTGGTTTTACAGTGGTAAGAAGTGATGGGATAGCAAAGCAGTGCAGAGAGAATATTCACCTGGCAAGATGGTGAAAAAAAACCCAAGTAAAGGGAAATGTGTTGGAAAGTTTTGTGTTTATTGTTTAGCATCATCTTATTGCATTTGTTATTTGTTGCTGGAAGTTTACTTCTGATACTGTGTCTGGAACAGCCGGACCTCTTCACAGGTGAAGGAGAAAGGAATATTCTAGGAAAACATGGTAGGAGTTATCAGTTTCTCTCAGTTTATGGTATTACTAATGTTTTCCTGTATAGATTTCAATAAGTATTCAATAAATAAATGGTTGGTGAGGATATTTTTTATAGTGTCCTAAGTCTCTGTGTGGTAATGTGGTCGTTCATTCAAAGGTACAGTGACCTCTTAGAAGATGTCCTTGTTTGATGAGGGTTATATTGTCGAGATAGATATGTGCATGGTAGAGCATCAGTATAAACACTGAAGAAAAAAAAAAAAGCTAATCAGTCATCGGAACCCATGGATCCGACACATACAGATCCACTTTATTCATGAGGCATTAAAATGGTTCTGTGGAGATGATGCAAGTGAAACTGCTCTACAGCAGAATGAACTCACAGAGGCAGCCAGTGAAGAACAAAAACACCCAGCTGGGACAAGAAAAACTAACTCCTCAGACCTGATCTTCCAGAAGGACCTACAACATAATTTCAAAGGCAAGCCTGTGAACTAAAAGTCATAACTTTTCAGAATATTAAAAAAACAACAACTGAGTATTTACTCAATAAATGTTTTATAACCATTAAATATTTTTACATTTTTCCTCACATCTCACCAACTGTTAAGCCATCCCTGTTCCACACAAATAAACAAGCTCTATCTGATCTATAGGCCCATCATTGTCTCATCCCTCTTTGCCAACTGTCTCCTCCCTCAAAATGTTAGTAATATTATGTTATACTCAGAGCAATCACTCCCAGCTTGACGTTTGCTGTGTCTAGCTCAGATGTACAACAAGAATTTTATTTCCTTCTCAAACATCCGTTTACTCCAAGTGTAATAGATGGTATCTATCTCTGCAAATCTTGCGACCTTAGATATTAAGATGGCATTTTAGATAGCCACAGTTACAGAAGCACGTCAAACTCAGTCAAGTGTCAGAAAAATATAGGAATATGCAACCCGGTACACTAAAATATCGAATTAATGCACATTGACATTTCAGAGTTAATGCCTAAACGGCATAAGAATCTGTCTTGAGGTGGGATTAAGATTGCCTTCAGGTGAGATTAAGAATCAAACCCAAAATGGCAATTTATTCTACTATGTAAAACAAGTAAAGTATTTGTTCTCATGCCTTCTATTTTGCATTTGTCAATCTTAGACCTCACTCTTCCATTTGTCATTTGGAATGACTCCTACGATTCTGTGCATTCTTTGCTCTGATGAAGCCCATCTCCTACATCTCTTTTCTGTTTGGGAAATGCTGGTGTGTGAAACAATATCGATTTCTGCTAACAAAAAATGTTCTTTGCCTGAGCTTTGTGCCATGGACAATTTGGGTACGTTGATCAAAGAGATACTTTTTTCTGTAAGCACTGCATCTTTGAAGGAACCCTACAATTCATTACCCACTGCCATGGTCATCTGTTTTTCCCAGATTCCCACTTCTGCTCCAGATGCACTCTGATAACTTCTTAAGAGGAGTATTATTTCTAATTGCCTTCCCAATGTCTCTTTCCTATCCAGTGCCTGCAACTCTTCTCATGCTTTGTACTGTTCCAGGCCTCACAAAGGACATATAAGACACTGATATGTAAATGTAATTGCTGAGCTAATTCAAGACAGGCAGAAAAATCTCCCTGCACTGTTTGCAAAATTTAAATGAAGACCTTTGGTGTATAATAGGTGCCACTGAGTTTAGCCTACCTGGAAGAATTACCCACACAAATGAGCTGTGATTACATCTGCCAAGCTTGAACTGACTAGATGAATCCAGTATGAGCTGGTAACATAGGAAATGTTTCTTTTCTTGTAAATTACTTGGGTGGGAGGCTGGAGGGTTACAGACAATAGCCCTTTGGGGGTGACCACCATACATAGTCATCAGATACCATGTAGAAGCTGAAGCCCAAGAACTGCAACACACAGAAGCTAAGCTGTCATCCATAGACCAGCATGTCGACCAGTCAGAATGAATGACCTGTTCCTCTGGGGTTACTGGTATAGGACTGGTCTAAACTAGACTGGTGGGGCTGAAGCTCTGATCTGTGTGATGTGCATGTTTGCAGAACAGGAATCATTATCCACTTTCTATACTCACCCTCCCATGTAAATAAATATTAGACTATGTGTCACTGAGTACAGCACCACACCACCCAGTTTCCCCGTGACCACTAGACGCACAGCGTAGACAACTTCTATTCCAAAAAAGTGACAGCTGCCCTGTCCCCCTACTTCTGGTTGTTACAGAAAAGTCCAAGAAGACCCTCCTGCCGAGTCATCAGTTTCAGACTGGACCCCCTTGCTGTCTAAACTCCTTCTGAGAGGAATCTAGGTGCGGCTGGATCCAGAATTAGCCTCTGACTCTAAAGAAGAGTTTGGACCCTGGATTCTGCCACAGAGTTGGTTTATTTGAGCTGGAGCTGGGTATCTCCAAAAAGAGATGCCCTTGGTTATTTTCCTGTGCCTTTTAAGGTCTCACAATCTATTATACAAGGTGTTCACGTGCCTGTCCACATGACATGCATGGACTTTTTGTCCAATCAATTTGTTTAATAGCTGCTTTTCCTCTGTGATGATTGGAGTAACATAATTAAATTTTATCTACCCATATAGTTTCATCATCCTCCCATCTTATCCACACTTGGGTCTCATCTGTCTTCGGTTGAGTTGAGATGAAACAGTTTCTCTCTTTCTTTGAATGTCTGTCCCTTGAATTATAGTCTTGGTCCAGTTTATCTCATTGTGCAAGACTCCCAGTACCTCTTTTCAACCAAGCAAAGGTTCAGTTACAGTTTGTGGCCTAAGACTTCTGCACTCAAGTCACTCATGCCAAGCAAAGTCCCTCAAATTTCAATTCAACCTAATTTTAAGTGATCACACAATAATTCTAGTATTCTATAAGTAAATTATTTTAATCTCCAACACTGGTGCAAAGGCTTGTCTTAGGCTTTGTAACTGGAAGTAGGTCCCATGGTCTTTCACCCTGTATGCCATTCCCTATGCTTCCAGTTGGAGCCCATCCTTAGGGCAGGAAGTCTTCCCTCTGCCCATGGGTACTTAAAGCCATTTAAAAGTGAATAAAGCTTCTTAAAAATTTAAAAGGCTATGCCTCTACTCAAAAGGCATGCATCACATGAGGATATTTAAAACAAATAAGAGGTTTAGCAGACATTCATGGATGAAACATTCCTAGTAGATGAAATCATCAGAAGGGGTTAGATACCCTACCCTTGTCACAGAGCTATTTGGGGATCTTTTATCCCAAAGAACTTCAAGAAGTCAACCTAAATGAAGACAGAGTTTACAGACTGTTAGGCTGCGTGACTGAAGGCTTATCCCCGCAAAGACAAAGGAGCAGAGGCACAATGACAGGCAGGGGAACCCCAGTAACCTCACCAGAGCTGGCTGAGCCCCTGACAGAATTGCTCCAAAGGCTGTCACAGGGGAGCCACCAGCCCCATGGTCAATGGGAGAGGGTCCCCATTAATTCCTTACAGAAGCATGGGACTCACTATGGGAAGTTGGAAAAAAAAACACTTTGAGGTTGTGCAGGACTTACTATGGGATGTTTAGGGGAAGAACCAAAGACAGGGAAAGAACAAATTGGACTGGGGAGGAACAAGTGTGCAGAAATATAGAAGAAAGGTCATAAAAGGAGCTGGACATATGTAAACAGGTTGCTGGTCAGTATGCTCGTGTTGAAGTGCAGCAAGGGCCAGGGCCTTTGCCAGCCAGGGCCCCATCCCTAGCGACATGGGTTTGGTGTGCCCAAAGACACAGAGAGCCAAGCTGTGCAATGACTTGTTGATCATCAAGAAGTGCAAGAGACCAGAAGTAACTGAAGCAAGCAGACTGTGAGCGTCAATAACAGCAAATCAGAAAACAACAAAAAATCAGAAAACAAATGGAGTAATCATCAACAAGGTATTCTCTAACCAATCCTGTATCTAAGGAGATGGAAAGGTACTAGGGTAACGGGAAGTGGCTGAAAAAAGACTCTGGGGAGGGGGGACTATGACCCTGCTCCAGGATGAAAGACCATCTCTGCAACCTCTGGGGAACTCCGGGAGTGGAAAAGAGCCCAGGGAAACCCAAGACCCACCCTATGCTGGGATGACACAGCATGGCAGGAATCACCACACTGATCCACCCAGCATCTCTCCAGGATTGCACCATCTCTCATGCACAATGAGGAGCTTGTGAAACAAACCACACCACCAGCCCACTCAACTTCTCTCCCTCACTGCACCATCTCTCCCATGGCACAGGGAAGTCATGTAATTTGTAAAATTTCATATATCTATGTATTAAGCATAATTGGCAGGTTGGAGGAGGGGGCTGTAAGGGTGAGCTCTGTGGGAAGGTCACAGCCGTGCTGGACACAGCCAGTTCTGGACAGCTCCACCTGACCCACCGCAGGCCACAGCTGAGCATATCAGCCAAGCTGGTGGTACCTCTGAGCCCATCAGATGGGTCTGTAGCACCTCTGAAAAAGATGCATTTAAGAAAGGGCAGAAAGCACCAGCACAAAAGAAAAAATGAGCAGGTTGTAGGAGGAGGAAAGAGAAAACCAGGTCTGACCAGAGGCCAGAGCCGGAGTTGCCCAAGCAGGGCCCATGAGTCATCACTCTAAAGGGACTGCTACTGATGGAGGAACCACCATGCACTGATCCCAGTCTCCTGCACTGCACATTGCCTCACCAAAAGGACTGAGGGCAATGTGTGGTGAGAGGACGGGAGGACAGAAAGAGAGGGGAGAGATGTGCAGAGGGAAGAAGGGGTGTTTTTTTCTGAGGGTTTGTTTGCACTCCATCAAAGATCCATCTCTCTGAACTGCCTCCTAAGTAGGTTTCACTTGCACTACCCCTTCTGAGCCATTCTGTGTTACTGTCAGGGATATTACTGTCCCTCCAAACTAGACTGCTTTGGTTCAGAAAAAAAATAAGGACGAGCCTTCCACCAGTGAAATCCTGCTCCTGATCCCAGCTAAAACATATTTTGAATTGAAACAGACCTCAGCACATCTTCTGAATGACCACAGGAATGAAAAAACCCCTATTATCAACAGGTCAAACCCTCACCCTAACACCTGAGATTTCTCAAAGACCATTTGAGCATTTTTGCTCTCGGCTCTTCAGTTCTTATGCCACAGAATGCGTCTGGGTTCAAAAGGAAGGCCTCCTGGTTTTGTAGGAATCAGCCAAAGATGTTTAGGAATTCTCAATGTTCAAATCCTGGAATGCACATGCTAACACTTTGAATCTACATTTTGAGGCTAGCAGGTATGTTGTTCTCTTCCTGTCTGCTGAAGGATATGGCAAAGAAGCTCCTTAAACCTGCCTTATGTGCCATGCTAGACAAAGCTGGCAAGCAGCACTACCCACTGGAGGGCAGTGCAAGGCCAGGGAAATCTGAGGTGAGACTGAAAATGCTTCTGCATAAACATGACCCCTCACTAGAATTGTCCTGAGTTGCCCAAGACTGAAAGAAAATGGCACATTGGGCATAACTGGCAGTGTTTTGGTAGCAGGTGACCTGTGTAGAAGAAGGTCATGGACTGCCCTTCTGTCACAGTTGGTTACAACTGACATGGCAACAGACAACACCAGCCCACTGTGCGCCAAAACTTGAACCACTCAGAGAAGCATATAGCACCTCTTTGAAAATATATTTAATAACGAAGAGTAGCTGCTGGGAGGAGATGTGTGAGGATACACATGACGACACACAGAAGATGACACAGGAGCAGATACATCCTGAGGGAACTGCAGCCCATGAAGGAATCCCTGCAGGATCAGGTACTTCCCTGGGGGACTGCAGTCTGGGGAAGAATGACAGTTGGCTCCTGGAGGGACGAAGAGGTCCAAGCCAATGGGATTACAATGCATTGCCAGTTCAGGAGACAGCTGGATGAGCCCTTGGCTGAAGCAGGGACGCCATACTGGTAGTGAACAGGATGATCCTGCAGCGCATTTGAGCTATGTCTCTATGGGGACAGGAGAGATACAAGGGACTGTTTGTCTTAATGGTTTAACACCAGAAGATGGGCAGACGATCACAGAGTTTATTTCTCTACTGTGTTTCTGTTTGCTATTGCAAATTTTTCCCAAGTTCACAACAGCAGCTTTCAGCTGCTGCTGGGTGACGTGACTCTGATTTCCGGCCTGCCTTGCTGTTGGTGGGGGCTTGCTCTAGCAAAGCCTGAGGAAGAACTAGAGTGGAAGGAAAACCCATTTTAATTTCCAAACTCCAGAGAGGCTGCAGTGGCCAACAGCAGTGCTATTGTGTTCTCTGTAAAACCCGTTCCCCTGCCAAGTCTAGGAGGGGGCGAGGAGCTGCTTGCCACTGTGGGGAAACAGCACACACCACACGTAAGTTACTATTGACGAGGAAGATCTCCGAGTTCCCTTCTCAGCCATATGAAAAGTACAGTGTGAGTCTGAAGAGATGTATGTAGGGATGCAGAGAAAGGGATAAAACAGGCAGAATTGGAAGCAAGCCATACATCCCTTTCTAGAGTACTGATAGTAGAAGTGGATGCACTTCTATTCAGATGAGTATTTGCATTGCATGTACAATAGCCGTTTAATCCACCAACAAAAGGTCACTATGAATGCAATGCAGCAGAATAGGGCTGAAACTTCAACTCATAAAATTTACTTATAGTGTGGAAATGCAGGGACAGAATTTGTAATTTTAGCTAACTTCAGAAATTAAAGAAAGGTCTCTGGAGTATGTCCAACATCATCATAGTTCTTAAAATATACCTATTCCATAAAACAATAGTGTAATATCCTTGTATCTGTACTGTTTCTATGTGTGTGTATTACTGATTTGGCAGAATTCACATTTTAACATTTAGAATATGATGATGAATGTTAAATATTTTCCTGGATAAGGAAACAAGGAAACTACTTTTCAATCCTCAAGACATGCTATGGTCTGGCATGCTGAACGAGTGTGATACATACTGAGGAAAATGCTCTTTCCTCTTTAAAAGTCAAACATTACCAATGAAATCGTTATTAATTACTCAGAATATCAGAGAGTGTTTTTTAACAGAACAGCATTTCCCCCTCTCCCCCCGCCACTGATTTGGGGTTTCATCTTCTTAGTTATCACTTAAGTTGCCATGCATACCATCTTTCTTGCTTGGAAGGAAAGGTGGTTTCTCTGAAACTATTAAGGATCTTTGCAGTTTCATAGTTTGGTCAGTGCTTATCTCACTGCTGCCTCAAAGTTGTCTTATTGCCAGAGAAAAAGAATTCAAAACACAAGCAGTTAAAATACCCAACTAACAATGTTTTTCCTTCCTCCCTTTGAATCTGAGCAGCCATTCTCTACACAGACTATAGTCCAACATGGCTGTTGTGCAGCCAAAGCAGAGAAAAGTGGCACAGCTAAAAATTCAATCTTATAAAAGTACTAGATCCCAAATTTGCTGGGAGGTGAGAAGATGAAGCAGACTTTGGTTTTGGCCTTTCTCATTTGAGAGCTCTTGAACCTAATCGCTTCCACCTTGGTGACCAGGACCATCGATTACTGTGGTCATCAGTGCTTGCAATACTGTATCAGCTCCACAATAACACACACTGGTATCGAATTTTGGATGTATTGCTGAAGACCCTTTTGACTATTTGGTGAAAATAGTCAATAAGAACTAACCATCAATGTGGAATGTATCAACCAATATTAATTGGATGAAGTATAAAACTGACCTACCAATTTTCTAAACACTCTTAGTGAACCATGGCACCAGCAAAGATGCATGTAATTACGCATACACACACAATCAGCTGTGAGTGATGACGTTTTTGTAATTTCAGTGTTAGGATTTCATTCATCATAGGCAGTACTGCCCCCAAAGCAGCCCACCAACCCTTGCACGCGTCTGCACACCAGTAATGACAAACCGATGAAGAAAGCGTTCTGCGTCGTACCTAGAGGCGCACTGACAAGCAAGCCACTTGACATCGAACATGTTTGCATGCCGCTCCCCCACGCGAGTCTGGCTTTGCTCCTGAAGCTATTTCCACCTCCTCCCTAGCCAGCACAGCCCCTCTGAATCTGCCCGCTGAACCAAGCGCTCCTCGGACCCGGGCGCGGAGGATGAATGGCTGCAGACAGCCCAGGCCGCCCACCCCGACGCCCCACCTTCCCGCCGCTTCCTCAGAGCCCCGGCGGCGGAGCGCAACGAGTTGGCGCAACGGTCCGCGCGCGCGGGCGTAGCCCCGCCATTCGCTTGGCGCCCAGCGCGAAGGGCGGG
>VXBL01003140.1:0-38637 GCA_013400195.1 Aramus guarauna
GGTAGCGGCGCGGGTGGGTGCTGGTACGGAGGCGTTTGGAAGCCGGGGAAGGCAGAGATCTGGAGTGCTGCCTGTGGAGAAGCGCTGTTTAGCGAAAGACGCGACCGCGGACCTCAGCTGTGGTGAGGGAAACTTGGCTAGCCGGCAACGTCAGCGGCGGCACGCCGGTAAAAGTAGCGGCTACTGGAAAGTTCGTGAGATGTCCCCCGTTAGGGGGGAGCGAAGTGTCCCATGCGCAACCTACCCTAAGAATCCGTTTTTTAAATAAAAGTCAAACGTTACTTCTCTGTCGCGAATGTTGAAACGTCGCTATTGGCAGTAAAGGCACAGGTTCACGTGTTGCTGTAATTACGGATCTGTCACCTACATCACGCCTGCTTTCTGCTGACTCAGCCCAGCATGGCTATAAAGCAGGCAATCTGCAAGGCTGGCTGCTCTGAAGACCGACAAGGAATATTCAACCCATGTTCTCATTTCCCCCTTATCTTCTGCCGCTTGTTCCAGACAGCTAAGGCTGTAAGCCTGCTATTTTCTTATTACATAAACCCTGAGGTGATGATACCATAAAAAGGAGTGGTAAAAGTGCGTTTAAAGTTATGTAAAAGGGTTTGGTCTCATGTTGTAGCAGACCACGAGTTTTGCTGTAATGCAAAGCCCGTGATGCCTTCCTACTGAAAGTGTACTATATTAGGTAGAGCTATCTTGTCATCTGATGAACGCTTAAAGTGGTGGCATAAAAGAGTAGAGCCTGGGAAATCAGTCTTAACTGCTCCTGTCGCCGCTGGGCGGGGCAGCTCCTCTAATATTAAACAGTCCCCCTTATACAATCCGGAGATGCTGTGGCAACAGCAGCCGGGCCCTCACGGGCACTGCTGCGGGGAAGGAGGCAATGGAGCTGTCCTTCTGCAGCTGCCGGTCACCTTCAGCGGGGCCCAAATGGGTAGCCTTCAGAGCCTTGCTGGGTTGCTTCTATTAGAAACCTTCGCTATATTCTCAAAAAGTGAATATATATGTTAACTGTTCGTTGCTGCACTTCTGTTTCCCTGCGCTGAGTAAACACCCAGTTCACTTTCTCAAAGCTCAATCAAAACCAAACAGAAGTTGACTTAATTTTGCATTACAAAAAAAGGATTTTTATCAAAAATGAATACAAAAAGTAAGTTGTCCTGCCTTGCTCAAGTTCCTCACTGTTGGGTTTTTTTCCCCAGGTTTTAATGCCCACATACACTTGTAAGCATTTGGTCTCCTAACCTGAGTCAGCCTTGCGCTGACTGCATTTTCCTGTCCCAGGGAAAACCTCCACCCTCACAAGCTTAGATTCTGATCAGTCTTAACATATATTCAGATGGGCAGTTGCCTCCCTTTGTTTCCAACATCAAAACCTTATGGAGTATAGTTAGCCTACACATCATTACAAGATACATGACTGTCTATATATGGAAGGTGGAAGCCATCAATGCCTTCCAGCGTAACACTCATAAACACGGAAAGGGTGTGAACAGGGAAGGGCAAAAACTGCAGCTATGAGATCATAGTTCTACTTTGGAGCCATGGTGACCTTTAGATAGCTGTTGCTTAACAAATGCAACGACTGATATTTTGCGTTCCTAAACTGTCCACCAACACAGAACAGATATTTCCCTGTGTCTTAGAACAGGTTACCAGAACTTCAAACGTACAAGTGATTTGCTTCTTTCCCACAGATTTCTTAATAAATCAGCACTCCTCGGAAGGCTTTGTTCTGATTACTACAATTATAATATTATAAGCAGTAATGACTTGTCTCCTTGTTACCTCTGACTAGTTAAGTACTATTTCCCAATTTAGAGACGAGGAAGCCACACAGTAGTTATCAGTGAAGGGGCATAATCTACATCTTCTGACTCAGAGTCCTGTGCTTTAAACAGACCATACTTCCTTCTTCAACAAATTTATGATAGTATGTAAGGGAACCACTTTACAACAGATTTCCCCTAAAATGTTTGAAGTAATGCAGTATAAACAAGTTACAGCCATATTTAAGCATTACCAAGGTCACCAATATATTTTAATATAGACAGATCATTTGAAGCCCCCAGTTTTCCTCTTTTTCCTAAACAACCATTAGGTGTACGTAGAGCACTGCAGTTTTGCAAAAGCATTTCTAAAAGTTAGGTTTGCTTTCAGTATGCGAACTGGCTTTTCTTCATGATTCATGGGTTTTGTCTACAATTTTTAGACAGAAAACTTTTCACTGAACTCTGATGTTCTATTTTATGCTTGCTTTCTGATCACAAATTCTGTGTACAGGTATTTCATTGAGGTAAGATTTTATTCTACATTTGCTGTATTTTATTCTGTGCATTTTGATCACACTGCTTTATCCATAGTGTAAGAGTTGCCCTGTAGCAATATCACTAATTGGCAAACAGATGCTGTACAAAACAAAACAAATCAAAAATCGGTAAATGGAAGTGATAAGGGACCTAATTATTCATTTCATTAAATCTGATGGTCCTCTTGCCTAAAGCTTCATTTAATCACTCCAATCCTACCCTATTTTGATACTCCTAACATAATCTTTTGGTGACATAGGGTAAGACCAAATTATTTATCACCATTATCTTGTGACCATGAGTTTCAGGAATGATTATCCTCATTTATCAAAATGAGAGAATGCAGAAAGCAAGTTGTATGTCAGATGAAGCTCTGCTTGGATCCAAATAACCCATCTAGTCCCACTGCCCATTTAGAAGAAAATGTAAAATTCTTATGACCTATGAATGAAATTTCTCCCTAACAGCCCATAATCAAAAGCATGAGGAAGAATTCCTACAATTTCCTTCAAATTTGATACCCCTTTACCTTTTGTTTCAAAATTTAGAGGAAATATTAATCCTATTTTCCTCAAATTTAATTTGTATTTATTAGAGTTTTATATTTCTCATAGGTGAGGAAGTACCTGATCCAGAAGATACATTGATGGCAAACTCAGCTGGGCAGGGGTTGTGCCTATTTTTGGGTTTGTAGAGCCACGTTCACAAGAATGCTCGATACACCATCCTCCTCACTATTCCAGTGCTAAATGAGAAAAACACATTGTCAGTCTAAATTCCAGGTGAGATACAAGTCAGGATAAAGAAATGAGAGAGGCTGGAGAAAGGGGAAAACAAGTCTAAATCAATACTGTCGATACATTTAAGGTAGACGCTTGTGTATAGTGGTAATTATAACCAAGCTGCCTTTCAACCACAAGCTAAATAAGGATAGTGACTATGTCTGATTTTCACACGAGGAGAGGGTCCTGGCAGAATGATCTAGAGTAAGAAGGGCATCATATGCGTAGCTAGCGGCATGAAAAAGAACCTTGTAGATGAAATACATGGCAAGCAGGAGCAGAAGTGGGGATCGGAGAAGGCTAAAGAGAAGATAGAGGTGATGTAATACAAACTTAGATGACATATGAATGAGAGATTATGCAAGGCATGGAAATTGTTGACCTAGGTAAACAATTTTGCCTGCTGCATTGTAGATGGACTAGAGCAGAGCGAACAGGGAATCCAATCAGCATTAGTGCAATATTTTCCAGAAATGGTTACAAGAACATTAGCTATTAGGCCAATTACAGTGCAGGCTAGAATTTTCCTAAAGTCTCAGCAGGCTTCAGAAATATGCCATATTACTGATGACATAATGATAGTGCCTGTGCTTGTTACTCAAATATACCACATAAACAGGAAGAAACTGTTCACTGGCAGTGATCATGGCACACATCATGGTTAATACTAGTGGGTCTTCATAATAAGCACCAAAAGCATTGCTGAAGTTTTTTCACATATCCTGATAAAAATCTGTGGTAAAATTATGTCCCACTCGAAAGGATATATAAGATTTTTTAAAATGTTACTATTTTTTACTGCCTATAATAGCACTGGGGTTTTAGAAGAGCTACAAAGCAGAACAGCTTGTAGAAGCCAGAAGCAACTTTCAGTTCAGTACGAAGTAGCTGAGAGGCTATTAAAATGTGTTTCCCAAAAGCTGAAGATCAGGATTAGGGCAAGATGTACAAGTACAAACATATAAAATGCTTCTTTACAATGCATTGAATAAAACTGCTTGCTATTTAGCTATTATCACCGTAGTCCTTTATACTGTATATTAGAATACAGTCACCGGTCTCCAGATACACACTCTCTACTTCAAAAGAGGCAATGTTTACATAAGTAATTATCCTGATACAAGGCAATGCATAAATGTGCAGTTCTATAGATATACTGATACAAGTCAGGTGACTCGTAACACCCAAAATGGGCACTTCACTCTGAAAGTGTGAGGATATACATTCACACCTTATTGGTTATGAGGTAACGCTGCATAAGAAGAGGTGGATGTAATAGAGAATATCGTTGTTATTTGATCCTGGGCAGATTGCACAGCTATTTACTGAATCCAACTTTGCATATAAGTTTCTGAAAAATCCAGTCATGCATGAGTATGTGGCTTAGATTTTGGCATGATAACTTCGTAAGGGACGCATTTTGGTGCACTGTTTTGGTGTGCAGCTTGAAAAAAGTTCAGATCCTTCCTCTGAAAGTTTGTTGAAAGAAGGAGAAAGGTTTGTTCTACCTTTGTTCAGTGCTGAACTGTTGATGTTACTTAGTAAATCATTAATTCTACTTCATTAATCTAATACTAATTCTAATCATTAATATCTTATCTATATAAACTATGGAGTTTTATTTCATTTTAACCCTTAGGAATGGAAAACAAAGTACATGTCATATTGCATTAAAAGAAGATGAAAAATCAAATATCTGCTTTCTGTGATAATGGACTAAATTTTGTCTTACACTGCACTTATTCTTGCTATGAAATTTCCTTGAACTGTCATAGGATTTCCGAAGCCCCAACAGGAGATGGGTAGCATTCTATTGTTGTCACACCTTTAAATAAAAGTTAAAAGAAGAAATTATTAATGACCTTGAAACACCAGTTCTTGCAATATATCCTTCCCCTAACAATGCTGTGGTTTTACTGCTTCTAATTTTAAAATAATAAACAATTGAGACTAAACTGTGTGATTCTTTATTAATTCCAGAAGAGAGAAGAGTTTTTGCTTTTACAAATTGCTCTTACAAGCTTGGCTAATTAAACTACCCCTTAAGAACTGAAAGTTAGAAAGTTTTCACTTAAATTCTCTATTACTAAATAATGCAAGTATATCAATAATGGAGAGTAACAAAATAGATGAAAGATAACTGGGTAACTTTGAAACTCTTAATTATTGCAATATGGGCTATACCTAAATCAATGGCTTTATTTTATTCACTTTAAAACATTGCTTGCTTTATTTAAAGCATTGTATTTCACATTTTATAAAGAATTTTGTTCAAATATGTCATCAATTCAATCCAAGGGGTTTTTTGCACCAATGGACAGAGTAGCCTTCAAAGAAGCACAAATTAATATTTGCCCTTTGTTGGGATTTTACAATGTGTAATTAAATTTTACATTGTTTTTGCCTGTATATTCAATGCAAGAAAAATACCTTTTCCTGTTTGTTACATTACAATTACAAGGCTTGACTAGAAAACTCCATATATAATTTGACAACTACTAGGTTTATTCCACTGAAGCTATAAAAGAAATTATATCTAATTAATTGAGGAAGATCCTTTATAAGTTATCATGGACTTAGCATTTATTTCAATAGTATTTTCAATTTGAAGTATTTCTTATCCCAAAATATCTTGTAAAATATTCAAATAGAAATCGTTTCATATAGCTTGAAACAGGTCTGGATGGAAGTAAGTAAGTAAGTAGTCAGTAATTACACAGCATAATGCTTGCTAGTATAGAGAGATCAATTCCTGCTGCATGGAACAAAGCGAACGGTAAATAAGATCCCAACAGATGTACCTTCACTTGGTAAAGTTCACTAAAAACTACTGCTGAAATTCGGTTCTCTCCTTCAACGGACTCTATAGCAAGCAAGAAGTTAACACCACTAAGCAACCCTCTCTATTGACAGGGAAGTATTTTATTGTCAGCATTTCAGGTGGAGAATAGCCTGCAGTAACATCTGTCCTTCGGCTGCCCAAATGTGCAGCGCAGCTCCTTGCTCGTTGCTAGGTTATTGGCCACCTACTCAGTACTTCAGATAAACAATGAGACACTGTGCTCTGCCTACTCAGTACAGTGACGCTGAGGAGTTTTGAAGCTAGGTGAATTGAAAGCCAGACACACTTTTGAGCATGCTCGTATGGGACGATCTTCCACATCCCCATCTGCGCGTATGGCCATGTAGATGGAATCTATTACGTAGAAAGCAGCTTACGCTCAGGGAAGAATTTGCCATTACGTGCTGGATGGAGCAGAATAACACTGCTGGAGCAGTGGAAGGAGACAACAGTAGGGGTTTTAGGTTCAAGGGGGATGACAGGCATGTAAGGAGGAAAGTAAGAACCTAATTTAAAAGCTGTAAATTCAAGGTTTCTCCTTTTAATGTGGGAATTGAATGAATCGTTCCCCAGGAACGCAGTCCAGGAAGAACAGCTGTGGTCTCATTCTGTGGAAAAAACCCACTCCGGTGTGCAACAGTCTGAGACTTTACAAAAAATGGAAAGATCAAGCAAATGATGAGACTCTGAGATCAGAGTCGCTCCATGGTTCACGCAGGGAGGGGTTTATGATTTTTCCCAGTTCAAAACACGTCCTTAACACAAGCACTGAGAGGCTTACAAAAAGCTACTTCTAATAACAATATAGGGAATCCACTTCTGAAAGCAGCGAAGATCCTTATGTCGTGCTGTTAAACTCATCCATAATATGAGGTTTTTACCTTACACATTCCAAACATAAATCAGAATGAAGTTTCTCTGTTACATAATGTAACAAACACCAGTGCAAGCAGATCTTTTGCAAAGTTTGGTCTGACCACAAAAATTTGGGGATAAAGAAATGGCGACAGGAGTTGCCGACAACACCGCCAGAGGATTCCTCCTAAAAATGCTTGCTTTGCAATGTTCAAAGGAGAAATGATAGACAAACTTGCACTGACGCAGTCTGCAAAAAGTAAGATGCAAAAAATGTGGTTTAATCTTCTATTTCATCATTCTCCTGGCTGTATATGAACGTATGTGGTGCAAGCAGGCGACAAAATCCAGCATTAGCAGTGTGCTTTTGCACAAAAGAGGGAAAGAGAGGGTGATTTGATCAAGGGCGTTTTTACAATACATGTCTTTGTCTAATCTTTTTAATTTTATTTATTTATTTTTTAATCAAAGGAGATAACTGTGCCTCAAGTTGCTTCTAATTGCGGTAGGACATCCATAGGACATCCCAGAGCCTGACTCAGACATTAGAGAGGAGAGTTTGAGAGACACTGGATGAGCCTGTTTGTGTTATGAGACTGCACTTCAGTCGACACGTTTGCGAAAATTATATAAATCAGGGCAGATTTCAATTCAGTGTTTGTCGTATATGATTCATCCTGGCATGAAGTATCTGGACACAGCTTGACTAATGCCAGTACCTAATATGCTACTGTGAGGAATTTCGCATGCAAATTGTGTTCTGCAAGCTCAGGAAATTATCCCTAATACTTACTTCATGAATTCTCAGGTTGCTCTGCCTGATGTTCCCTCTGAAGTTCCAGGAAGTTCTTACTGTTATAGACACAGACTGAAATTTTTGTAATGAGTCAATTTTAAGGGGGAAAAACGTCCATTTTCTCAACTGATATTTTCTTTTGTGGAATCAGACATCCAGCTGATTTGTCTATGCAACAATTCTTCCACTCATAACATGACATTAAATTGTCCTTGGAATCACTCTAGGACAGCAAGTGAATTCCACAAAATAAAAAACAAAGACTAACCACTTTTTAACCGACAGAATCCTTCATGCTTCTGTAACTCTGGTAACACCGGATGTGCATGGGTCTGTCCGCTTTCGGGCTCGTGTTTTTGTGTATCCTTTCTGTGTTCCTATATCTGCATTTGTTTCTAGCATCTGCTTCCTCCACTTTTCACAGAGTTCAAAGAATATGCTTTGGATTGGTTAGCTAGATGCGAGTCATCGTAGCAGGTTAATTCATTTTCCCATGGCATGTTTCGTTCCACCTCATGACTGTCATTTTTTCCATTTTGATCTTCCCAGTATTACCTGCTCCGCATGGCAGTTTATCAGTGCCTAATGAGGTACCTATTTTCAGGGATGAAGCAGCTAAAGAATTTTTTCTTTACTATGTAGATGATTCAATATGACTTTTCATTCAATGTACCTAGTGTTTATATGCTAATTATTTAAATGTTCTGTTTTATTGGCCAGAAATGTATGCAGTGAATCAACGATAACCATCTCCGTTTGTATTAAACTCATATAAGGTCTAAATACATGCACATCAAAATACGTGCCCAAAAAGCCAGCTCAGTGAGAGAGGGGAAATTTTACTTGTGATGTGTTATTTGTTAAGAGCAAAGATAAAAATTAAAGATGAAAACTTAAGGCTCACCAGAAATTTTTTTCAGAAGTGCTATAGTTGTGCCCAGTAATTTACACTCTTGGGCTGTGACAGCATGCTGACACTCTATCTCATCACTGACAAAGAAAAAGTTTGCTCCAACTCGTTTTCCCTCCTGTTTTCAAATATACGCACATAGAATAATAAACCATGTTTGAGAATGGCATATTAGCCAGATTATACACAGGGAAACAGAGGAATTAAGAATGGTCACTTTTTAGGAACTGGAAAAGGGAATGCTGTAAAGAATGGGTGGTGATGACTCAGAATACTTGTGAAAAAGCATCAAGTTTAGGGTGTCCTGATTAAGTCGAGTGCAACATTTTTAGGGCTTTTTACGTCTTCAATGAGGAACATAGGGAGTGTGGTTTTATTTGCCATAATACCTAGTACGTAACTATAGGTGCACGCAAGGGTCTTTGCAAAGATTTAGGAACACTTTGTAAATGTTTATTAAGTTAGACAACAATTGAGCTAATTATATATCAATAGACCTATCTTAAATATAGCAGAGAAGTTATCTGTCAGAAGAACTCTCATGCCAGGCCCAGAAGAAGAACCAGGGATTACTGCTTTAGTAGAATTAATTAACATATTGTGGCCATTAGCTGTCTCTGTCTCTCTCCTTCTACTTCTCTTCCTGTTCCCAAGAACAGCTGTGCCAGAAGAGGTCTTCCCAACATTGAAGAAACTACTAGGCCGGTAGCATTTGCTAAAGATCCTTCTGTGCGTGAGCCCGCATGAAAGCCGTCTGAGGTGTGGCCGACATTTCTCTCGTACTCGTCATGCATAGTGCTGAAAAGTCCTATGGGAAACGCAGCAATTACGGTACAAGTTAGGGCAACTCTTACGGTAGCTGGAATTTTTCCAGGGACCAGACTGGCCTGTGGCAACTTCAGAACGGAGATAAATACATACTGCTTGCATTTGCTTTCTGCTCTGTACTACACCTGAAAGGAATTAAACTCTCTGACGTTGTCTCAATTTTCTAGTGTTGTCAGTATTCTCGTGCTGCAGAGGAAGAACACAAATGCTTGAATTACTGTGCAAGCCAACAAAAAAATGCAGTCTGAAACAACATCCAATTGTAAAGAGCCAAGAGGTGAAGACAGATGGAAACGTACGTCACAGCTCCTTATCGAACGCACGGTGCGGAGATGCCTGGTGGAGCCCCACCAGAACCACCTCTCAGAGCAGAACCGGCAGAAGCGCTGCTGTGAGCCAATTAGCTCTGTGTTACAGTGCAGAGGTAGCTGCCATGCCATACTGCACAACCCGCAACGTTGTACGGTAAGGGACAAAAAGCGCTTTTTCCCTTCTGTCTTAAAAATTCACTTATAGAAGGGGATGAGAAAACTTTTAAAAACACTTACCATGTAAATCACGTTTCCATCCCTCCACTCAGCACTGCCTAAATAAATAGGGGATACTGATAGAAGTGATCAGGACCTCATTTTTTCCTAGCCACAAGATAAAGCTAAAAGCAACAATATTCATCCCATGCTTTTGACTTATTTCCTGAAAGTAGTGTATCTCATGAATCTACTACCAACTGCAAATGCCATGCTATTAAAATTCATCTCTCATTGTCCAAATACTACGCTGTACAAAGCTATTATGTATTAATTTAATATCTGATTTTCCCCTTGTTGCAGGATCAGCTCTCTACTTTATGACTACTGACACGTGAAGTAAAACACAGGGACCAGAATGCATTTGAATTTAAGTCAGATTTTATTGTATAATAGACTTTTATCAGAGTGGGGAAAAAAACAGGCCTCATAAAACCGACTGCTAGTTAGTGGTTATGGAAAGAAAGTCAATCTGCAATTAAACTGTAGTGGTGTTACATTAAATAGGAGTGAGTAATGGCAGCTAAACTTACTTAATTAAAGCTAGAAATATTTAAAATATCAGTAAGAGTTTTACGTTGAAACCATATGATGAGTTTTGGCTTGATTACTGTCAGAAAGCCCCTTGCTGTACAACCCTTCAGGCAAAACACCTGCTGAGATGTGTGTGCTTATAAAGAGAGATTACAGACACATTTTAAAACCGATAAAGACTGTCTGGACTCAAGCAACAATTACATAGCCATTGCCCAGTTCTGTGAGATACAGCTCACCTTATCTTTTGATGGGGTGTGCCTCTTCATGGAAAAATATTGTTTGGATTCGGTTACATGGACTACTGGACACAATTATGGCTCAGGAAAACTTTTTGTGATAATTACGTTCTTGGATCTTCATGTAATGATCACGTCTTGGCATGGAAGGTACGGAGTATACCTGAAACTGTGTTTTGCGATACAGGTTCTGTGATCTCAGCTGTATCACCTTATTAGAGGGTACACTGCCTGAGGCCAGAAACCCGGACTGTCCCACGTCAATTATTTAGGCACACTGCGAGGCACTGAGAGAGTAACCGAGCTAAGCTAGCTGAGGATCCTCCTCACATGTCCACCAGTACGTGCAATGAGGAGGTCTCGCCTGACCTGCTCTTGAGCGCTGTTGCTGTGACAGCGTATACCCTACAGGGCCACACCACAGTCTGTACCACCAGCACTTGCCTTCCCCTGTGACGTGCTTCTTCAGATACTCTACAGCACGGGTGGGATGTACAGCCATCCTGTTTTCTAGGCTGACTACACCATCGCGCCGACAAGGCACAAGAGAGGGCGTCAAAACACACTCCAGCTCCAGAAGGGCTAAGCGTTTGGTGACTCTTGGAGCCAGAGTCTGCCTTACGTCTACAATGACAAGCAAAAAGCAATGTTGGTAGCAGACAGGCGCAGCCGCAGCAGCCATACCTGTGTTTTCACTTTTGCTCTCGCCTGCAGCTGCAGACCTTCCTCCAGCAATGCCAGCTGAACACCAAACCTTGGGATGCCAAGCACTGCCCAGCAAGACGCTCTGGAGCTGACTGTGACAGATTCGGGCTACAATTTATGCTAATAAGGACAGCAAAAGTATTTTGTCTTGAATAATACTCCTTGAATAAAATTCCTGGCCTGACCAGGAATATGGTCACATAACCATAGAAATACCATGCTTCCTGAAATGATGCCTCGGAGGCAGCTTTTGCTTTGCACAAACCCACATCTTTAAACACATAAGGTTGCACAAATATGCACTCAAAAATGCTCTCAAAGCCGAAAGCTTTGATTTCTGTTTTCTGACATAGATATAGTGTATCCCTCTGTACGGACATCCCTGTAGTAGCCTGGAAGCACCCTGCAGTCTGCAGTGTGAACAGGGACAGAGTGACCTCGAATGCAGTGTGGACATAGCCAGCATATCTGCTTCATTCTCTAGGCTCAAGTTAGCATTTCTCGAAGCAGCATCAAGATATCAATTACATTGCCTCGAAGAGGGAAAATGTTGCCGGTCTCATCTGTCCCAGCAAAACCCAGAGAGCACAGTCTTTGTGAAACTTCCAGGATCCCAGGAAAAGAAGGTAGTGCTACAAAATGCCAGGAATGTCGCGACTTCTCTAAAAGTCTTCTCAGTTAACAAAATCTGAATGGTTGAAGTGTTTGCATGAAGAAATAAAATGGATGATCGGGAAGCACTTTCCTTTCATCTCACATACTTCAGGAAAATGAGACTGGGAGAATAATACATTCTTATCCTCCATTGAAGTATGTCTCAATTTTTATTTTTTTTTCCCAAAAATACGTAGAACTGGATGCCAGTTTTGAAAATGTCATCATGCCCCAGGATTGCTTTCATAAATATGTGGAATTGTAGCCATTGCCAAAATGTGCTTCATTCCTATTTTTGGGCATACTTTGGAAGTTCATACTTAAGCAACACTCACTGCACTCAAGGGAAGTTGTGCTGAGGTAAGGACTGAGACTCAGCCTCATCATAACAGGATTTTCTGGATTTCTGAATCTCAGCCCAAGTCTACAGCTGAAGTTTTGAAACTAGTCCTTAGACTTATAATGGTCCACAGCAAAACCACAGAGATGAGTAAAAGTGAACTGTGGGTGGAAAATCAAACTCTATGTTGAAATTTTAGATGTTGTCATTCAGGTCCATCTCAAATGTAAATCTGTAGTTCAGATGGACTGGTTCTACTGCTCTTACTCCTCCTTTACCACGTAGCTTTGTGACAGAAGTGGGATACAAGTTCTCCTACATTCAGTACCAGATGTTTAAAGCATTTAAGACGAGGTAACCCTGCCATTCTTGTACGCATAAAAAGCATGTATTTTTACACTTCATGAAATGAGAGAGTATACGTGGAGGTAAGAAACTAGTTCATTTTAATTGCAACTAACAAATCAGAGACCAGAAATATACCATTAAATCCAGAGGATGAGGACCCTGGGTGCAGTCCCCCAGCAGAAGTCTGCCTGCCTGTGCTGGAGGGCAGCACTGATGCGGTGTAGCTGTGCAACCCTGGATCAGATGGCCGTGACAAGCTGGTGGGTGAGAAGGAGCCGTGGGAAGCCTCGCTGGAGGCCTCCCCGCTTCGCTTGGGAGCCACATGCCACATTTAAGCTGCCGCTCTCGCCCCGGGCCCCTGCCTGAGGTACGCTGGGGCTGTGCAATGGCCCGAGCCACGTACCTGCCTGAGTCAGACACCTGGCGTGACGCGGGACCTGCCTTGTGACTGCAGAGTGTCTGGCAGCCACCCGCTCACCCTGAGCGCTGCCGGGGGACCCCTCTGCTCGCCTCCCTCCAGCATGGGGCACAGCACGGCTTTGCCACCCAGGCCCCCGCCCCGGCTTGCCGAGTTATTGCAGGGCTTTGCATCTGTTGTCGCTTTGAGCACTGCGACACGCTTGCTCACTTACGCACTGGGAGCACGTTCTGGAAAGTTCACAGCACAGGATACGTTTGTATGCAGAAATACCCGCATGCAGATGGTTTTATTCCAACAGGAATTTACTTCTGATAGGTCGCTTATTGTCTTTAAATACTGGCAATGAAGACAAGAATGTTTCTGATATGAGTCATACAATATTACCAAAAAAAAAAAAAAGTGAATTCATAATTGGGGTATCACAGACAACATGTTTACTCAGTTAAAAGAAGATTAAAAAGAGTCTACTTCTGTGGCCACAACTATTACTTGGGATTTCATACAAAAAAGTTATATTACACTGTTACTTATATTACAACGTATTTTCCTTGATTAGTCTACAGTGAAATAGTCCCCCAGACCTGCAATGTGGATAAGTGAGTTCTCTCAGTGGCAATATAGGGGCTCTAAAAGTGGAACAAAATCCCTGTTCATAATTTGACTCTTAGGGAATTTTGTTTGTGCCTGTGTATCAAATCTGTCATTCATTTCTCTAACCATTTCCATTCTAGAATGTAGAAATGGTGAAGCACCTATAATTTTGATTAACATACTGCTAAATTGGCACTTAAATGTTGTTTTATGAAACTCCTAACTGCAACTTTATGGATTAGGGTAAATGAATATCAAATTCCTTATATATATATGTCAAAAGGCATCTGCAAACATCAAATAAATTACTGGCTATAGAATTTGTTGGGAAGTAAACTGAAGATCTACATGAGTTCAATAAATACCAAAGAAAAGTTAGAAGTTGTTCTGAATAATTATTTGGAACAGGTTGGGTTTTAATTAAATTTGTGCATATATGTTTACATAATAATTTATAATTTAAGTTCTGACACTTATATTGCATTTTAATTATAAGAAACTTTTACTCATTTTTATTACTTCAATTAATTATTTTTTTCCACATACTTTCTTTGAAAGATCCCATCAGTACACATCACATCAGCACTTCAAACTCTTCCTGCAAGTAAAAAAAGGCAAAATAGCAAGCCGAATCCCCGATACTGGTCAGAGCCATACGATCCGAATCCAACCTTAGCTTTCAAAAATTGCCTGAATTTGAGTTGCTTGGATTCATGTGGTTTTGTTACTTCCTTCCAACTTAAATAACTATATGTGACTAAATGCTTTTTTTCTTGACAGAATGAGCTATATGTTCATCATTAAAACACTATGAATTCAACTACATTTAAACAGTCCACTTCAGAAACCACAGATATGTACATACACGAAACCAACCTTACCATCTTCCTCCATGATCTACCCTACTTTTCACCCTATTTTACTTGATTTACAGTGCTATTATTTTAAGAGCTGTATTTATGGTTATTATGTCATTTCAATTTTCATTGTAAAATGACGTAACTCACTCCAGTTTGGAAGATCTGGACAGGCCAGCACTTTAAACATAGGAAAACAGGGAGAATTGGTGCACCCTCTGTATTCCTAGAAGCAACAGTATTTTCTTCTCTTTAGGGTAGAAAATAAAATCATCCTTGACTTGGTGGGGTTTTTTGGTGTTTTGTTGGTTGGTTTTGGTTTTGTTTTTTTTTTTTTCCTAGAACAGAAATGAATACTTACAGTTTTTTCATATGCATACTCACAGAAATTCCCCCAAAATACCAACTGATATTTGCATCCATACCAAACTAGTAGGTTTCAATATGAGAAGGGTGGACAGCCAAGCAAAAAATATGATCTGTAACAACTGCTAGCTTGGCTTCTTTCTTTTTCTGCACAGCGTTATCTGTAACAGATACGGTCGGTAAAGTTTCGACGACGTGCCTTTGGATGGGAATACTTGCGAAGATCTTGCAGGAAAGTTTACCACGAGAGGGAGCTCTCAAGCAGCCAGACAAGTTTGGGTTTTGTTGTTTTTTGGTTTTTTTTTTTTTTTTTTTCAACCTACAGAGGAAAAGCATGTCAAAATCAGGCAACAGCTAGGAAAATCAGTCAGATTCAATTCATCCTAAAATGTAAATGCATTCAGTTCTTTATGAAAAAAAAAAGGAGCATTTTAAACTATATGTATGTAACTTTATGTATGCATTAAACGATATGTATGTAAGGAAAACTTTCTTTGGGAGGAGGAACCCTGCAGCTTCTAATTGCCTGAGAAAACCTTTCTTGATCAATACTGGTAATGTAGGAGTTACTCCAGTAATACATGACTGCTGAATCTGGTCCTATTTATAGCAGGGTTTGCATTACAGGGGGGAAAAAAAAAAAAAAAGCCAAACCAGAGACCAACAAATCAGATCATACAGGTTTTCCCCTTTCCCTTCTAATTCCCATGCAGTGAGAAGTGGGTTGCTTTGTGTAAACGCAGGCCGAGTAACTACTAGTGGTAGTTACTAGGATGAATATCAACACGCTGCCTGGTTTGGAAAGTTGTTTCTGCGCAATGAGAAGGATACCATCCTGCATGGTTTTTCACATTCTTCAGCGCATTCACTCGCTGTCTTGCAAGCTTCCTGCAGATAATGAAAATGCCATGACTTGTTTTGCAACAACAGAGATTTTGCCAGTCCAAGGCCAAAATACACCCAGCTACACGTCCCTTGATACTGCTGTGCTGCACACTGTGTGCTCGCTAGTTTTTACTTTTCAGGTCAGATGAATCAAGTATTTTGGATCCTTTTCTAGTGCTTTTGTACCGCTGTTGCAAACAGTAGCACCACAATACAAAGGTAATTGCATCTAGATTGAAAAAGTGCTTGTGAGTATTTTAAATAAAAGTTTAATCAAGTTCTTAACAATTTAGAAAATTTTGGATTGAAGGACTATTATGTTGAGCAACTGCATCCCAAATTTTTGCAGTGTGACACAAAATCATTATACAGCAGCATTATACATTTATAGAGAACATTGGCAGGTCATATTCTACCACAGAAATTTGAAGATAGGAAAGTGTAATTGATCAAGGGCTACAAAACTAACCTGCTGCACAAAACGGATGAAATCATTCGCTTGACAAACCACAGTTAAATACTTCTGCCGCCAGAGACAAACATCTCTGCTGCTGTAAAAAAATGACATAAAGGATACTAAGTTATGTAGTAGTGCTTTGATGATTGATTGATTGATTGATTGATTGACTGACTGATTATAGAAGACATGATAGACTACCATGATAAAAGAGAAGTGGCCACTTACACGTTAATTCTGACACTACTTCCTTGATCTTTTATTACTATTTTTCATTACCCATGGTTTTTCATTTGTTCTTCTCGGTATCACATGGATCATGAAAATTAGCAAATGAATCATAAAAGATTTATCAGGATGAATTATTTAATTGCAGTATCTCCACGTTAAACAATATTTGACAATATGGAACAAATTAATGCCTTGGAGTATTCCAGTAATCAGGCATCAGTCTGACAACCCCCCCACCCCATTTCTGTAATCAAATTGACTCAGTATGCACAAGAAAAATACCAGACTACTAGTTTGGACTTCTGTTTTCTCAATAGGCATATGAAAGCAAACTATATTAAATAACATATTTCAAGAACATCCATGGCACAAGCCAAAATGTGGCAGAGTTCACTGAGTACATTTTGAACACAGTTACATCTGATTTCATTTTTAAGGCCTTGTGAGAAAAATAGGCAATGCTTCAGCTAGCTTGATACATACATTGCAACATCATCAGAAGAACTTTCCTTCCTGAATGAATTGATTTATATTCTGAGGATATATACTACTTCATTATTCTGATATTCTTCATTTCAGAGGGAGGAATTCAAAAGAGGCATAAAATCAGCTTGAAAAGTCACACATCATCCTTTTACAATCAATGTAAGAAAAGATGCAAAATAAATACCTATATGATGTGGATAACAAAATAAATTGCCACTTTCCTGCTTAAAATAGCACAATATGATACTATTATACCTCCTGATAATAGGAGGTATAGGAGGTATAGGAGGTTAAAAAACCCTCGATGTCCTGATCCTCTACCTATAAACAAATAAAAGCGTACGGTTATTCCAGAACACATTAAAAGGAGGTGGCATATGATTGAAGGCTACCAGATCCAAGAAGCAATCCGAACATTTGCTTCAAGCCACCCAGAGTGGAACATCATGTCAAAGTACCATCCCGGCTGCTGGGAATCCGGCGGGAATGTTAAGGGCAACTTTCTCATAGATTTCTTCAGTGTCAACTTAGACTACATCAAGTGTAATTTACTGGAACTTTCTGAGTGACTCATGTTTAAATTCACTCTGTTTTTATTATTATGGCCCACACTTGCTATTTTTTGATACAGACTTTTTAATCATAGGGTTTGTAAGGGATTTTAATGGTTCTTTCAGTGACGGATTACCTCTTCTGTATAGGAAGGATTTTTCAGCAAGGGAAGTCCGCCTGTGGAAGTAGCTTTTCCGCTGGAATGACTGACAGGCCCGCTACAGATCGATAACTGGGTTGCACGAGGTCTCAGCCTGTTAAAGCTACTGCTAGGAAAGGCAAGAGGGTAGAAACAGAGACTGGAATAGAATATGCGCTTTCTTATCAGCCAAAGGCATGAAGAGCACGGCGTTCTCCCTCGCCAGCCTGTTTCTCTGTATGAATCTCGCCTTTTTCAGAACAGGACGTTACACGCGATAGTTGTGCAGTGCACTTGTACGGGATGGGGGCGTAGAAACAGGTTTGATGTGCAATTCAGGTTGGAAACAGACCTCGCTGGATTAGTGTGGTTTACCTCAGCTCCTGCCGTAATCACTCTGGTTGCTAACAAGCCATATTCAGAAGACTGAAGGAAATTTTGATTCTGTGTTCAATTACAGGGCTTAATTGCTCTGCAAAATATTACGCATTGTACAAATACACAAGAGTAGTGGATTTACGCTCACATGCTTGCATATCAAAAAGAAGATTGCATTCCAAAGGAAGCAATCTTCTTAACTGAGAATAAGAAGCTTTAAAAGATCTTCAGCTTGAATGAAAATGCCTTCCTTTTGGAGCCTAGCCCACATCCCTAGGTATAAAGTCCACTAGGACTTTGTGAGAACATCTAACAACAAAACTGCGTCCTTCGTCCAAGCTGGAGGACTGCTCCAGATTAAACATTAGAGTGCTAGTCCTGCCTTGCTTAAAAAAGAAAGTAACATCTAGAAGCTCTATTTGCTGAATCAAAATGCCATTTGTTGCAGAGGAAGAAATGAACCAATGTTTATTGATCCCACAAAAAAAGATAACTCTGTTCAGTGCTAGGATGTCAAAGGAAGTTGGCTTGATTTTATCAGAAAACCCCAGTGATAAAAAGGCTACCTATTTTCTGGTGTTATATCAGTGTCCATAGAGCACAAAGGCAGTAGTGCTGGCAGGTAGGAACAGGACGAATGTGCTGGTTTTGGCTGGGATAGAGTTTTCTTCACAGTAGGTGGTACGGGGCTGCGTTTTGGATTTGTGCTGGAAACAGTGCTGACAACACAGGGATGTTTTTGTTACTGCTGAGCAGTGCTTACACAGAGCCAAGGCCTTTTCTGCTTCTCACCCCACCCCACCAGAGAGGAGGCTGCGGATGAACAAGGAGTTGGGAGGGGACACAGGTGGGACAGCTGACCCCAACTGACCAAAGGGATAGTCCATACCATGTGATGTCATGCTCAGCAGATAAAGCTGAAGGAAGAGGAAGGAACAGGGAGACATTCAGAGTGACGACGCTTGTCTTTCCTGGGGATGGCTGAACACCTGCCTGCCCATGGGAAGTGGTGAATGAATTCCTTGTTTTGCTTTGCTTGGGTGTGCGGCTTTTCCTTTACCTATTAAACTGTCTTTATCTCAACCCATGTGTTTTCTCACTGTCACTCTTCTGATTCTCTCCCCCATCCCCCGGCAGGGGGGAGTGAGCGAGTGGCTGTGCGGTGCTCAGCGGCTGGCTGGGGTTAAACCACGACAGTGAAATACAGTAGTCTAATCCTCTGATTTTACAGTGAGGCAACTATTTTTTCCTGTGTTTTCTAAAAAAAAAAAACTTATTACATGAAATGGAAAAAAAAAAAAAAGCCACATATCCCAGCATGGCTTTTTGCCCTTAACATAGCTTTGTGATGTTGTCTTTGGGTTGACAAAATAGTTTCAACATTTCAAGTGTGTATCTTATTATACTTTACCCTTCAATACTATTCACAGCAATTAGATTACCTAATGAGTATATTTGCTTTGAATCAAGAAAAATTCAGAAAAACTAATACCATGAACTTTACCCTCTCTTTTTGCTTAGGATTTTCTGTCTTAAGAGATTGACATAAATTTGGGCTATAATCAAAGGTGAATTTTAAATTACTTGGGGGTTTTTTGGGTTGGTTGGTTGTTTTTTGGTTTTTTTTTTTTTCAGAAAGTTTGGTGGACAGAAACTGTTTATAGTTCTTGATACTCTGAGTCCATTATCATCTACTCAGTTCTTTTCTATTTAGTCAATCTTACTAGACCAACAGTTACTTTTAAAACTTTCACAGCAAGAAATTTACTTTTTAAACTTACACCACCAGTGAATCAGATTCTATTGCACTGTAAAAATATAACAATGCAGTTTTATTTTTCTGGTATTTATTTTTCCATTTCCAGCAGTTTCTTAAGTCTCATTTTCAATAAAAGCAATTAGTAATTCCATCTTCATAATGACAGATTAGCAATCTATCTTAATAAATGGCATTGCACACACAGGACAAGAACTATTCAGCTCCATCCAAAATTATGGTTCTTTATACGTGCACAGGGAAATGCACTGTGAAAACACGATGAGCAGTTCATAATCTTTTAGTAAGACTGTACAATTCATGCATTTCTGTTTTAAAGACATCTATAATCATTTTAATCATCTTCATTATGGTAACACCTAGGGCCCGATCAAGCATGGGATCCCACATTTGCCATATCGCACCAAAATAAAGAAGAGGCTGCTTGCGGTCTTGCTTTCTGCTGTGCCTGTGGACGTAGATCTCTCTTTTTTGCCAGATCAATTCCCTGAACTAGCCCTCTGCAAGGTCACACAGATGTCAGTGCCTGGGACAGAAAGGAAGTGCAGAATTCCTGAAAATGGGATTTCCGAGGAGCAGGCAAGCGGGACCACTGTAGCAGCAATTTAGTTTGGTTTATACTGCTGTGAAACTGCAATTTACAGGTGTGGTTCCTCAGTCAGTTTATACTTGTCTAAATCCTGTAGCCAAATGAAAGGAGTACCTCACTTCCCTGCAGCCTCACCCTTCCCCAGCGTTAGGACTAATGGTGCAAGCGAGACAGCCAGACTGTGCTGTCTTGAAACTAAGCTGAGCTTTCCCGACACAACGGCTGCTATCGAAAGAGGTCCCACCAGCCCTTGTCTGTCCCCATCTAGCTTCTGGCCAGCTGCTTCTACTTTCCCTGCGCCAATTCTGGCACTTCTTTAACCTCAGAGTAAGGCAATTTAGGAACTTGAGTCAGCAAAAAACTAACCTGGGGGGGGTAAAGAAAAAAATTATCTCCCTGAATTTTTTCATGAAGACAAATAAACACGAGCTCTGGTGTAGGAAAGGGAAGGATTGTATACATCACAGCGGGGGAAGAAAAGGACCACCTGCATCAACTACATCTCGCAGTTCAGTGTAACATGAAACCTCCCGGTATCAGAGGGATGGTGGACCAACATCATCATCCACTGCCACTCACAGGGAATGATACACTTCCCACGTCCTGAGTCCTGTGCCTCTGCCCTTAGGACCCGTGAGACAGCCCAACTCACTGACGCCGACTTGGTCATTCAGCCCATTACATCGGCCCAACGTGGTCAGTGAGCGCAGGAGCTGGCACAGCAGACGAGGGGCCCAAGCAGAGCAGCCCGGGTGTGAGGAAGGGGAGAGCAACCTCCTCTCCTTTCCTTCCCCTGCATGTTAAAAGCCACAATCACACTTTCAGAGGCCACTCGAACACACTGCTAGGACAAGGCAGAGAGGGAGGGAACACAGGACGGGACAGCCTTTCCCCTTTCCAACATCCAGGGGATTTGGGCCAGTTTAAACAGACCTTAAAACATCACCTCAAGTCACAGACACTGCACTAAAGGGTTTCTGTTTTAAATAGCCAATTCCTGGCGGTCTGAATGTGGGATAGCTACGCTGCAGAGTTCACCGCAGACTGCCTACCGAGTTGGCTCCCCGGGGGTCTCTCCACCTTGAACCCGGGCAGCAGGTAATGGCGAAAGAGGCTGCAGGGCACCACTTCACAACGCTGGGGCCGCGCTAGACAGGCAGCGGCTTCATCTGCCCCTCTGCAGCGGGGCTCTGCGTTTCACGGTCCCACAGAGCTCTGCTCCCCGCAGCTGTTCATTCTCACACGGCTTCCTTCCCTCTCCCCTTCGCCGCGGTGAGGGGAGGCAGCCAGCAGCCACGCTGAGGCACCCGGCTACCTGGACCCCGCGTGGGGAAGCAAAGGGAAAACACGGCGAGGCGCAGGACCCAGCACGGGGTGCCTCCTCGCCCACCTCCCCTCAGCGCTGCGCGACTCGCCCAACGGCCCGGCCTCCTCAGTATCACGGCCGGGAGCCCGCACTCCCGTCCTCTCGCGAGCGAACACCCCTCGCACCGCTTCCCGTTTCTCAAAACCCTCCCCTCTTCCTCCGAGCCCGCCGCTGCCAGCCCCAAGGGCACCGGGGGGCACGGCGGGACGGACCAACCACCCCCCTCCCCTCTGCGGGCAGCTGTGCGGCGGCTGCGGCCAACCCGCCGTGCGGGGCGGAGAGCGCATGCGCCTCCTGCCACGGGGGGGGGGGGGGGGGCCGCGGAGCGCCATCGGGAGCGCGCGCGCGCCGCCCGCCGCAGCGCGGGGCGGGAAAAGCCACATGGGCGCGCGCTCGCTAGAGGTGGGAGGTTGGGGAAGGGGGAAACGCGGCGGGGGGCGTGGAGCGGGGCGGGGCCGTCGCGTGCCACGCCCAGTCTAGCTGGCAGCGGTCGGAGCGGCCCGCAGCGAGGGGACGGAACTTCCACGGGACGGGGGCGGTACCGCAGCCCGGTGGACGAAGGTGCAGCGGAGCGTGAGCGGCTCAGTGGGGGCTCGTCCGATCCGGCCCGCGGTGGGGGCCGACGGGGAAGGGAAGCTGAGCGGCGCTGAGACCCGCCGAGGCGAAGTTTCGAAGCTGCCCCGCGGGCGAGCGAGGAGGGGCCGGAGGCCGCGGCGTTGGGAGCATGAGAGGTCCGCCCCGGCCTCGCCGCTGCTGCGACCGTGGGAGAACGGGCCGGTGCCCGCAGCGGTGAGAGGCGGCCCGGGGATCGCTCCTCAGCGCCTGCGGGCGGGAGGAGAAAGCGAGAGGCGGCGGCGGCTTCTGCGGGGACCCCTTCAGCCCACGGCTGCCCGCCCTCCGCTGAGGTGCCTGCGAGCCCCTTCCGCCCCCCGGGGCGAGCTTTAGCACTGGTTCTCGCTCTCACTTTCCCTTCCCCCGGCGGGGGAAGAGGAGGAGCGGCGGCAAGGAGCTCTCCCGGGATCTCCTAGGACGAGGCGGAGGCGCCCGGAAAGCCCCGAGCCCGAGGAAGCGGCTCCCGCCGAGCCCTCCGCCCGCCGGGCCGCCGCAGCCTCCAAGCCTTGCGGTGCGCCCCCCCGCCCCCCGTCTTCCTACTTGAGGCTTCACCTTGCGGGCAGGCTCGGGGGAGGAGGCCGGAGGAAGCCGCCCGTGCCCCTGGCGGCAGCGTGCGGTGCGTGTGCGCATGGAGGCGCCGGGCGCGGAGCCGGGGCGGAGAGGGCGAGGAGAGGCTTCATGAGCGCCGCGGCCCTGCCGGGGATCGCCGCCTCGCCGGGCGTTTCCTTCCCCCTGCCTCCCGCCCTGTCCTGGCCGCGTTTCCGACCCTGAAGTCGGTCGGTTCGTCTCCGAAAAAACTTTTCCGCAGCGGCCGAGGATGGAGCCTGCCGGTATGGATTATTTCTGTGAGCAGGTACAGCAGAAGGACGTGGGCCGCAGGATGCAGGTCGGCCAGGAGCTGCTGGAGTACCTGAGCGACCCGGTGAGGTCCTCCGATCTGGAGCAGGACCAGCAACGCCTTGACAAAGTGATCGACGAATTAACAGGATGGGTCAACTCCAGTAATTTTAAGGTAAGACTGGTCGGCAAGGCTCAGTACAGGAAGACCATGATTCATCATGATAGGGAGGTACAGAGATCCGGATTACTTTTTAATCAGATAGGAGAAGAAATAAAACTACGTCTACACCAGTTTTTATCCTCCTCCCAAAGGGAAATTCCGAAATTTCGGGAGGGTTGGTTAACATTTTCTTGTTTCTGTTCATCTGTCCAGAGGCAGCGATGGGTTTTTTAGTTTTGCTTTTATCATTGGTTAAATGTTTTTTTCACATAATATTGAAAGCACCCCTATAGAACTATTTTACAAACTCAGATTGTGTTTCTTATTCTGAAACAAGATAGGTGGTGGGTTGGTTTTTTTTGTTTGTTTGTTTGGGTTTTTTTTTAGCTACCACTCCCATTCCATGGTGTCTGTACTTGGGTGTAATGTTTCATGGGATTGCCATTATTTTCTGTAGGCCGTAAAGAGTGCTGTTCCATCGGGTTTGTATTATGCCGTATGTGTTTTATACAATTTAATGAATAATTTGCTTCTTGGGGTTCCCATTGTAAGTTTAAATTTGTTTATATAGTCTTTAGGTGACTTTTCCTGTACGTGGGAAGTTATATAGTGTCTTTATAGCAGCCCAATGATGACTCACGTTTTGCTTTTTTTTTTTAATTCATGCGTTTTAGACTGAGCTACAGGAGAACAGTGATTACTCCTGCACACATCTCTTGCAATATTTATAAATTTCTCAGGAGTTGGTCAGGCGATAACACGATTGACGACGTAGTTTCACTACCAAGGACAATCGTATTCGCAATAGCGATTTTTTTTTATTTTTTTTTTTTTGTGAGGAGGGTGTATGGCTGGGAGAGGTCTGCGCTCCCGTCGTCGGGTGGCGGTGTTGGTCTGCGATGCCGAGCGAGATCCGCCCTTCCCTCTGCACTTACTCCCTTACCTCGCTGTCTTGCCTCGTAAGATGATGGACTTGTGCTTTGGGACTTTGAACTGAGTGTCGTGAAGCTATTGTAATTTTTTTTTCTATTTACTTAGACTCAGGAGGCAGCCGGAGAAGTAACTTGTAAGGGCAATATGTTCGTGAAATGGGTATTAATTTTTTTCTCCGTTGACTTTACGGTGCTGTGTACTTGCCAGTGTTTACACATAGCACTTCTGAGTTTGAGGTCTGAAGATAATGAGGCTTAACTCTATTTGCGCGTATGGTTTGTTTTTTTTGGGAAGCATATTTGTCATTAAAGGTCAGGTTAGCTTGAGGGACTAATTTATGTTGGACAAGTATAACTTACTTGCCTTTTAAATACCTCATCGGAGGGCAGTTGGTGGTAGTAATTGATTACTGTGAAACCTAGACAGGTCTTTAAAAAATACTTTTTTATGTAAAGAGAACTAGATAAGTTATCTCAACATGGTAATGTAAAAAGTTTCTTCCTGCACTTTTAAATTCACAAAATTGGGCATTAATGCTTGAAATTTGCTTTTCAAGATGTATTTTTCATAACACAAGATGTTCTGCTTGCTGTTGATGTAAGGTGACAGAACTCCTTGGCTGTTAGGACTGTAAGACGAATGAGGAATATGCAGTACTCCAGATCACAAGTCTCAGTCATGCAAAATGAGGTTAAGAATATTACAAATTCTAAGAGTTTTAAAAATAGCTTGCATAATAATTAAAATATTTTTGTTACCTCTTCTCTATGTCCACTCTGTGGCTCTTAATACATACAACATTGCATTTCAGAGCATGCAATATACATTATATTAACTGCAACAGCATGAGATCTTGGATGTTTTGCTCACGATCAGTTCCAGTGTTCCTGTCTGTGTTGGTGACTGCCAGCATCTGCTGCTTCAAAATGAAAATTAAAAATGTTCTGGAAAACTCTGGTTTACATCTTGCCTATTTTACCTTATGCAAGCATAGGTGTTACACGTTTAAATGTTAGATCTGAGTTTAATGACAAACTCGGGGCCTGAATGATATTATAAATAAATGAGTACCACAGGCTTACATGTATTCTCAAGAAAATTATTAAAGCAATCTTGATTTTTTTATTACTGTATTTTTAATAATTTGTTACTTATGCTTTCCTCTGAGGAATTAATATGTAGAGCACTTAAACAATTCTACTTACTACTTTCTTGTATCTTGCTAAAGGTCTTGCAGGTCTTCAAAGTCCCAAAGTAATTAATCCCTCCCTGTTGAGATGGCTGTTTAATTAAGCAGTGATAATGGCTGGTAACTGGCTTATTTATCAGAACTGCTGAGCCAGATGAGTTGGAATGACAAGTGGGGAATACTGGAGGGGGGGAGCATTATTTCCAGTGTAGGTGACCAGTATGGATAATGAAGGAATAACAAATGTGACTTCTCCTGGATATGCCATATCTTCACTTTCTTGTGAAAACTCAGAAAGATTTTGGCCATCTAAATAGTGCTTTTGCTTTTTGAAGTTTGCAGCTATTTATAGTGGTTTAATAAACAATCTGTCAGTTCCAAACTAAGAAAGCAGGAAAATTTCTGAGTATGTGTAGCTCATTGAAGTGGAAAACACAATTACCAGTTTAAGTTACTGATAAATCAAACAGGTGGGATTAAGATTGTGTTGACTCAACTGCAAATGGCACAGAGTTCTAGTGAAAGCTCATTGCAGAAGATGAAGAGTGACCTAGAGAGAGAGATGAGTCATCTTTGAAGGCTGACCTTAATCATGTATTATAGAGGCTTCAGTTACGATGTCTGTGCAGTCAGTGATAAATTGGCTTCTGAAGACTGTTGAAAACTTTGCAACACCAGAGAGTACCCAGAAGATGTGCATAATTCAAGCTTTTCTTTTGGATCTCATTAGAATAAAAGACTTGCTTGCTGAAATTAAAATTGTTTGCTTGGTGTCCTGGTACTGTGATCTGGTTTATTTCATGTTGGTTGGGATGGACCTCTCTCTTCCTACAATATAGAGTTTTGGTTTTGGGGTGTTTGGTTTGGGGTGCCCCCCAAAAAAACCCAACCAACCAACCAAAAAAAAACCAACCAAAAAAGGTTTTCCCTGCACTGAATGGTAGAGGAAAAAAAAAAAAATCAGAATTCACTACCATTTAAGGAGCAAGTAGGTTGGTTGCAAAGTATTAAGAGTTGGGTGATGGTATTATTCTGCTGGTATTTGTTCTCCTCAAACTGTGTAATATTTGGCAATCACAGAAAATTGGAACAGTGCTAATGTTTGTGTTCAGACTCTCAGGTGAACTTCAAGTAGTAAATTAATTCCTCATTCTGAGGGTATTGCTACTGATAGGTATTTGCTGGCTTTACTGGGTTAACCTGGATGTTCATCTGTGTATAATGAGTTTTAATTAACACATCTCTTGTGTCTCTCTTGTACTTGATAGTCACTTGAAATAATTACAAGATTATCTAACTTTGTACATTTTGGTAGCTCAAACTGTTCTGTGTCTGAACTTAAGTAATCTGGAAATTTGTTTTGAACTTTTGTTAAAGAGATGTGGGATAAAGAAAAACTACTTTTCAAGTAGAGCTTTGCAACTCTACTTTTGGCTGTTAGCAAGTTGTGTTTTTAAGCCCACCAAAGTTGAATAGTTACCCTCATAAAATTTATATTTTAAGCAATAAAGCTACCTTTTGATTATTTATATAAATCATACTCAATCAGAAGTAATAAAAACCTATGATTAAAATTCTGGTAGTTTCTTCAAGATAGTTTTATGTGAGAAGAGTATTCAGTAATGTTTGTGACTCTGAGTCATCTTTTGATTTCTTACCTCTGTAGTTGAAATTTTAGCTTGTTTTATTCCTCAACTGCAGTAGGAAAATAGTTAGTAATTGCTGCTTTATATCAGGGTGGCAGATTCTTTGCCATGCAAAGAAAAAATTGGATTTCATACTATCTCATTCTGATAGTGTGGATAATCTCTTTCTTTTAAGCAAATCCTTGGAATTATCTTTTTATTCTTTGCTTCCTGCAGAGTGAGATTTCTTTTCTTAGCTTTGTCTCAACACCAGATACTGAAAGATACTGAAATACCAGTAGTCTTATTGTTGCATTTTTTTTTTTCTTTTTAATTTCCTTGGTTTGGCAAGTATTTATTTTTGTTTGTCTTTAATTCAACAAAAGGCCAGCAGGAGGAGCTTTCAGTTTCCAGAAAGAAAGGGAGGGTTTGCACTGTAATTTTGCAAATTGTTTACACAAGTGGTTAGGATGTTTGTCTGAAGTCCGTGCAACGAGATAGCAGCAGTTATAATTTCATTGACTGCATGTGTGTGAGGTGGAAGCTAGGATTTAAAATTATTTGAACAAAATGGAGTACTGAGATCTAGGAAAAAGAAAAGCAAAGTTCAGAAATAAAAAAAATGTGAAGTCCTACACTACAGTAAGAATAGTTGAATGCACAAATGCAGGATGTGGGGTATGTGATAAAGTAGCTGTTTTTAGGAAGACAATGTGTGGCTTATTTTGGATCTGAAGTTGAACACAAGCCAACATATGCTACACACAAGGCAAATGCTGTAGTGAGTTGTAGGGCTGTAACTTGCAGGACAGAAAGATGAAGTAAAAGAGGACCCAACTCAGCCTTTATTTTTCAGTTGCTGTATAGATCCTTGTATTTCATTAGTCTTTGTTAGCAATAGTAGTAATTTAAATGTCTTTGTTGGAGGAGAAATGTTTGAGCTCTTGGAATTTCATTATTCCTTTCTTCAAATTGTTTGTTTCATCTTGGCTATGTGGGAACTACTTCCCTTGTTTCTATGTAATGAGAATGTGGTTCAACCTGTCCATGTATGAATCCAGTTTTAGTTTTCAAGGTTGATGATTTGATTCTTTCTTGAGTAATAATTGCTATTTTTTCATGTATGATTTATGTTCTGTTCATAGAATGTTAAATAAACTATTGAATGTTAGCCAAATAATCAAGCGGATCTCCAGAAGACAAGGGAAACTTACAAGAAGTTTTAATTATTTGAAGTTTAATTAAAACTAATTTTGTCCAGCCTTTAATTAGGAATGTGGAATATATAGTCTGAGACTCTCAGGCATCTCCTCCTGAGGTGGAATTGACAGTTCTCAGTTGTTTTGCAGATTCAGTTTGTGTAATCCAGCCTAACTGTAGTCCCTGTTGAAATAGCAGCTCTGCTTCTCCTGTAGCCAGGCATTCTCACTGTTGTTCTTGAGGCAATTAACTTCTTGATGTCAAATTCATTTTCCAGTGTTTCTACAAGCTGATTTGACTGATGCTACAGGAGATTTAAGCACATCAGATCGAATATGCCTGCAAGTCCAGAAGGGGAATAGGGTTATCCCTTTTAGCCTGCAGTTTGATTGATTTGGATGTGAAGAGACCCTTTCCAAGCTCTGTGCATCCTTCAGAATAGAATTCACAGCAGTCGATGCGCGTGGACCATACGTAGTTCAACGTGTGTTTTTTAGTGGAATTGCTGACTTAAGCCATATCTTTACCTGGTTGCTGAACTGGAATGTTGCATCGTGCCTTCATTGCTCTGATGCGAGTGCTTATGAGGCTGCACAGTAAACAGGCTCAGGGAAGAGACTGGCTGAGAAGATGGTTAGTCTTGTTGATTTGTTGGACTGGTTTCCTAAAGTGAGTTACTAGTCAGCTGCACGACGACTAGTCTCTTCACTGTAGAAGAGCTGGTGCAGGGGTAGGAGTAACTAACAGAGAATGGGAACCACTGTATGTTTAATACAATTTAAATAAGAGGAAACAGGAAAGAAAATAAGAGACCTTGGGCACAAAAAGAATGGTATTCTTTTGGAAGCACTAAGTCCTAAAATACAATGTTTCTTTGTTGCGCCATCAACATTAGAAACGCTTTCAAGTGCAATTTTCTTTGGTGGGGAGTGGGGGGAAGCTCTTTTTTTTTTTTAATAAATTATATTTTCTAAAGAGAAATACCATACATCTCATTGTCTTCCCACTGAGCCAGGCTTTCAAAGAGGCTTTGTCTTCAAACTTTTTCTACTGCAGCACATAAAGTTTAAGCCAGACAATCTCAAAAAGAAAATGGGCTTAAAGCCTCAGGTGTTGCTGTATCATGTATTTTTGTGTTATGCTCACTGTCCTTGGAAAAGTGTCTATGAAAAAACTTATGGCGGTGGTCAAGGGAGGAACATTTGATGTACATATGAAGCAAACTGTAGATATTCCTGTGATGGATCAAGCTGGAGGCAGTACACGACACATATTAAAGTACCAATCACTGTATTGTCTACAGAATACAAAAAGATGTGGACATCATGCTTTCAATCTGAACTCAAGTCAGTTTGAAGATCATGAGAGATTTTGAAATAATAGAAGGTTGTAAACATTTTTCCGGTAACCATTTTGAGTGTGACACTAATGTGTTCCTCAAAACTGGGTAAATGTTTCTTAATGCGAGGAGGATGGGGGAATGTTACAGTTCCCATCATGGGGAAAGTGCAGTAAAATGGATATTTTAGGTTTTTTATAAGCTTTAAGATTTTTGACAGCACTGTGCTTGCTTGTTTTGGCAGCTATACTAGAGCGGTCAAAATAACAAGGACCTCCCAGATCTCTGCCTGTTGAGAAGGACCTCTGAAGAAACCAAGCATTTTTAGTGCTGGACTACACTCAACAGCCTCTAGATAAATATGGGCAATTCATTCAGTAATCCTCTGGTAGTGTGGTTGCTTGCACTGTGGTGCTGAAATGGCTTGTGGTCAGCCATCACAGGATTACGAAAAGAATGTTGGTAGTCTATACCCCTTTTGAGACAGTGAGGGTTGCAGCTGATATGTAGTTTTAATAACAGCAAAGATTTGATACTCTCAGGAGAATCTTAGCTTGTAGCCCAAACTGTAGTTGCAAAACATTGCTTTGAAGTCAGTCAACTTGCATTTTTAGATAGAAGAGGCTCTGCATTTGCTAAAGAACTTGCGACTCGGATTGTTGAGCTTGAAGACTTTATGTTAGATTACCAGCAACCCTTCTCTCTCCTTGCGAGGTGAAGTGATGTGATATACATTTAAAAAGCAAAAAGATTGTACCCATCTTTGGAAGTGTGTCATTTGTACCCTTGAAGATGAAAGAAGCAAGAGAATGGAAATAATGCTTTCTTGTCAGCTAGAATATCTAAAGTATAGATGACGTGTGTGGTAGCTTCAGCAGCTGGGACTGCAATTTTGGCTGCTGTCAGCAGAGGCAGCTCCCCAGCTGACACTGAGTGGGAGGATCGCAGCAACGCATTTTCTTCTACAAGGGAGAACAGTCTGCAGATGACCTGGCTGGAACTGAATAACCACCTGGGTTGAAGAAATGACCCAGGAAAATGGAAACTTCCTTCTGCCTGTTGAGCCAAGGGCAGGTTTTGGTATCTGTGCAAGCTTTTGGGTTAAGGGAGGGAATGGAATATGCACAGATCTCAGTGAAGCGGATGGTGTGGAGAGAATTGGAGTGGGAAACGGTAAAGGGGGCAAAAAGTTGTTGAGTATCCTGTGAAATAGAAGTGTATTCAGGGAGATGAGTAAAGAGAACTAGGAATAAAAACTTAAGTGAAGCAGAAGAGACTGCACATACATACATGGTTTTTGTTTCATGTTTAGCTACTTGCAAGGTGCTTGAGATGCTTTGAAAACTGAGAAAATACACCTTTGTGCTTGGCTGACAATATTTTAAAAAACCCCAACAACAAACCAACCCACAGCTGATTACATCCTTGGATTGCAGTGCTGGAACAATGCTTGTTTTTGCAGGGCATATTTGTTTGGCATGCTGTTTTGTTTGTCAGTTTATTTAGTGATACCACAGCTGTGCCCATGGTGACAGAAGTGCAGTTTCTTAACTTCATTCTTTTGGAGTTCCAGATAGTGACCTCCATAATTCCCCTGTTAGATTCTCATGACTAGTTCACAGATTGTGATCTGCAGAATCTGTATTTCCATATACAGTTCAGAGATCCTATGACCAAATCCAAGGACATTTGTATTAAGGTCATTTGGCAACTTATGTAACTAGAGATGGTTTCCTGGCAGTGCCCTGCCCCTATGTGTCCCCCATGGGGATGGGTAATGATAGAATCACAGGGAGAATGACAGTAAGTGTGCGTGGTTAACCAGGTGTGGTTTGAAGAACATTATTTCTTGTCCTAGCAAAGGTTTAGATGCTGGGAAGTTGCTCACAGAAGAGCAGTGGCAGTGCTGGAAAGAGTATGTAGGAGAGCTGGAAAAGGAACAAGCTGCAGAGCAAGAAATAGGCTCAATTCCTAATCACTGGCTCAGTTCATAGTCACATTTTGGTCAGAACATCTTTATTTCACTGAAGAGTGTGGTCCTTTCCAGAACAGATAAAATATTTCTCAGTTGGATTGGCAATTTTGTTGTGATCTCAGAAGTCAAGGATGGTCCTGAACACTGGCTTGTTAAAGAGTAGCTCAACAACTAACCAACTCCAGTTCAAATAAGCCTAAATTTCTTTTCCACTGTGAACATCAAAAGCAGTGTTTAAATGCATCAAACAATAGTGAGCTGATGACTCAATCTCAACATATAAAGGCTCTTTCTAAGCAGCAGGCAAAAGGCTTAATGAATGCAGAATAAGAAACAGATCCAATGATTTTAATCCCAGAAGAAATAAATCTCTCACTGACGCTGGTTTTTCTGTTGATAGTGTGGAGGGCCTGTGTTGGTATGTTGTCCCACACGATATCTAAGAGCTTGGAACCTTTTTTATTGCAGATACATTCTGCTTCAACTTTTTTTTTGAATGCTGCTCGTGTCACTCCATATCAGTTGTAAAGGACTCTGTCTAAAGGGCTGCTTCAATACTGTACAGTTGATACTTACTACGAGATGCTGAAAATCAGAACACTGTGTATCAAAGCAGTGAAATATTAAGACCGATTTACGAAAAACCCAATAAGAAGTAGTTTATTTGCTATACTCTGCAGTGGTATGCTTCAGCTGACTTGTTTTGAAATGTAGAATGAGTCAATTTTGTAGCTAGAGCAGTTTCCCATTACTTCCAGACTGAGGTCACATCATACTTTCTCCCTCTGCAGATAACATTTCATACCTGTTACCTTTTCAAAGTTGGTGACCGAAGTCCTCTAGGACTTTGTATGAGCTAAAGAATAACCATCATGTTGGAGGTAGAGGATTGCTCCTTTAAGACCATAGTAACCTGTTCCCTTACCTCTTATTTGTAAAGGTTCTAGTTTAGTAGCTGAATTTCACAGCAGTATTTGTTACTTTTGCATTTCTTAAAGCCAGGTTTAGTCTCATATCTTACTCTGACTTACAAAGGTAACTTTTGAAAGCTGTATTTCAGCCCGTGCTGTCTGAACTATATATTTTCATATGGCAAGGACATCACAAGAGAAAACTACTCATTAGGATATTTAAATTGATAGTATTTACTGAAGTGGCTTTTGTATACTAATTATTGAAGTAGAACCCCTACTGCATTCATTAAGCAAACCTTTGACAGACAGTTACAAAGAGCCAACACCATATTGACAACTGCTTGAATGCTTAATCAAGATAAATGTGACTTGCATCATAAGAGGTGATTAAACTTTACTCATTCACAGGGAGGGATACACAAATACGGAATATGCAGCCATTATCTCAGTGGGTGCTGTTGATCAAAATAAAATACTCTTACACAAATGAAATACAGGTGATCAGATTCTTTGGCAATAATGGTCATGGTAGGATGAATAGACATTTCTCTGGTACTTATTAAGCCTCTGACCCTTAGGTATAGGGAGGTTCAAATCTTCCATATGGCCACTGTTTTTACTTAGATGAGACTTTTTTAAAAAAAAAAATAAATCACTCCTCCCAACCAACCAAAGAAAAGAAAGGAAAAAAAAAACCAACCCCAAAACTCCCTCCAAACCCTAGAGACTAAGGACTGCAGGAATTAATCAAGAAATACTCTCCATCTTACTTGGAACTCTTCTTTGGGATTAGTAAATAGTAAATCTGTAGTAAAATCCAGCCATGTGTGCTTTACTTTTTTTACATCTCTGAGCTGCTGCTGTTCAGAACGGTAGAAGTCTTCAAGGGGGATTTTAGAAAGATAATCAAATATGGGGAGAAGAGACACTCTCTGTGGGTACCTTTACAGAAGGAAAGGCTGCAGTTTATGCATTGGTAGGGCCCAAAATACTTGCACGGGAAAGGCATCTTAAAAGTTGTCCCTGGAAGACGAGTCTAAGGTGGGGCTTGTAGTCAGGAAACAGAAGTATAGGAAAAGAATGTATATCCAGAATGAATTTCTTCTTTCTTTCAGACGTTACTTTTTAAATTGAGATTTTTGTCTTGGGTCTCGTATAGCTTGACAATCTGGAAAAGAACATTAAAGGAAAGAGCTTTTGGGAATCCTTGGCATTACCATAAAAGCTGACTTATATTTTTTTGTCTAAGTTATCAATTACAGTGTTCTGTTTTCTCATAAGCCATAGATACTGTCACTTGTTGGCAATATGTTAATTTAAGCCAGTGATGCCATCCACTTATATTTGCTGTTCCCTGGTTTAGTACGTAATAAAATTGTGTAAATTTCCAAGTCAGCTGTACTAACTTGGAACTAAGTTTTGTACCTTTTGTTTAAAAGGACATCTATTGTACTAATACTGAATTCATTAAAATCTGCTTCATTATGCAGTTGTTTCAGCCCCTAGATTTTATGGGGACCTTACTTGTCTAGTATCCTGTGGAAACAAGGCTCTCGTGATTCTGTGTGCATGGGCTGTGTGTATTAATGTTCATCTCCAGTCAAATTTTTTTTGGCCTGTTGTCTAGTGTGAACAATTGTGACAGATAAAGATGGAAACAGAGTTGTCCAAGAAAATGTGGTTCCAAGTTTTATGAAAATAAATAGCTAATAGAAGGGAGTAATTCTGTTCATGTCTTCATGGGAGAAAAATTTGCAGTGTGTGTCTTACTAGAAAATAAAGAGGAAGAAAAACTGTTAGTAATGCCCAAGCTTTGGGAGGTGCTTACTTTGGCATTTGCACCTTCGTGGGCAGCAAATTGAGTTAACTCCAAGATGTGAAAAGGTAGGTTCTGGTGTTCAAGTGAACTATTATAGGAAACTAATAATGAAGTCTTGGAACAGTAAGCAGGATAGCTAAGGATGAAAATTAGTAGATATTGTCCTTTCATCTAGTTTCTGTTCATAGATGGGAACTTCCTCACAATCACAGTAGTACTTTGCACTTTTGTTTTCTGATTTTTTTTTTTATTTTTTTTTTTTTTAACAAGAGCAAATAAGCTAGGCGAGTTTTATTTCTCTTTAAGAAGCAGGTGGACAAATGGTGTGGTCTGACCTCCTAGGGAAGACGGTATTAGCTTCTCTCAGTTGTTTTCTTTTGGGAGTTTGGAAAACGATGTAATGACCTTAGTGGATGAGCTAAGTAGCTAGACTGAAGTAAGCTCTTGGCATCTGGGAAACTGTTTAAACCATGTGGGTTTTTTTTTAGTCTGTGTTAGTACTTATGTTTGGAGACTTAGTCAGTTTTGCATGTTAAGTTTGCGTTTTCTGAGTCTGGTAACTGCACCACTCCCACCCCACTTTTTTTTGTTTGTTTGTTTCTTGTTGCTAAGGCATTCTGTTCTCTTGTATCAGCCAAGAAACCTGGTAGAGGAGGGAAGGCCTAAGGCCTTTCTGGTACCTATTTCAAAGGAATTTTGATTTTTTCAGTTAATACTGAGTCAGACCTCTGGAATCATCTTTTAAAGAAAACGGACAGAACTGCAGTCCTAATATATGATCCAGAGGTGGGGGGGGGAAGTATGCTTCTTCCATCTCCTTAGTTTTCATAATTACTAATTTGAATTTTAATAATTTATAGTTGAAAATACTAAAACATTGGATTTCTAGTATTTATTTTCTTTCTGTTTTAAGACAAGTACTGAAAAATCTGAACTGCTCTGGTATATGTAAATGTACTTGATCCATTCCAAACATGCTCTACTAACTTTGTCTTAATGAAAGCATTCAAGGATTTATCAGTTCTCTAACTGGACCTTTAATTTATCTAGGTAAAGATACAGTCTTTTGGCATGCTTGCATGCATATGTCTGATTTCATCAAAACGTATTCTAAAGAATTCTTTAGTGATCTGTTTTGTATTTCTAATGCTTTTGTTTCAACAGGTAGCATTACTGGGATTAGATGTTTTATTTGCCTTTGTCGACAGACTATCAGGACGCTTTAAATCCTATATAGGAACTGGTAAGTGAAATATAACTTTCTTTTTCTTAAGATCAAAAAGTAAAAGACACTTCCCCCAGCTGAAGTGGAACATGTTGAAAGCTTTCTGAGCTAATTATAACATATTGGTAGGCATCTTATTGCTATTACTAGAATTTAAATAATTTTATATTAACTTGTAAATATTAATTTGTCATGCAATCACTGATACCTAGCTGGTGGCTGGGATTTTTTTAAAGGTTCCAGGAATATCTTTTCAGCAATTCATTTCATGCTATGTACTCGCTTACCACTCCCCAACACAGTCTTCTAAAAATCCCATTGGAACATAAATGTTACCTTTAAGGTGTGTTAAAGATTGAAGATTTTATTGGCAGATCACTTTAATTGCAGCCTTATGTCTGCTGAGGCCTGTGGTATCAGAGGACTATGTGGTCCTCCTCCTGTTAGATAACTGGACTGTAGCTTTTAGTAGTCTAAACTTCTTATGGGATGAAAAAAAAGTACTAACTGTTATTCTTGTGTGAAATGTTTACTTGAATGTATTTCAAATTAATGGATCTACGTGTGCCTGAGTATGAAACAGTTGTTCTGGGAAGTATGACCAAACTGTGGTGCTCAACTCATTTTGCTGCTGTCCTTGAAAAGAGGTAGTGGTACTAGGGCATTACCATTGGTGTTATATCACTGGCTATTTTTAACAGAAGTTTCTAGCATAACTTCGTTTTCCAAAATTTGTATGAATTATCTTGTATCTTGTTCCCACATCCCCAGCTTTCTCAAATTGTCTATAAAAATGTTAAGCTTCCTCTTCTTTATGTGTCTACTTTCGTATTTAAGAGTTAAGAAATCTGCAAAATTTGAAAGTTTAGAAATACAAAGCATGGTTTATGACAAGTTACTAAATTGGAAGCCTATTTCAGGATGCTGTAGAACTATTGCGGTAGAGTGCTACAGAATTTAAATCTATTTTGTTGCAGAGAGGTTTTCTTTGGCTGGTTAGTTTTGTATTGGAGCAGTGTAAGGGAGCTGGAGGCGTATTGTGCTGTGTGGAATATTGATTTCTGAATAGTCTCCATTTGTAATGATGAACAGTGCTAGGCTTCAGAGTTTTACTTTGTTTTACTTTGTATTTTAGTGGTGCGTAGAAATTAGTTACAGCAACTTTAAGGGTTGGAATACTTTTTTCATTTCTTCTGGTTTTGTTTTTTTAAGTGTGAACTATTTGAGAATAGTTTGAAAATACTATTTTTTGTCCCATTATTTGAGTAGTTTGAGATCATGAGCAAATTAAAGATTTAAATTTCAGTACTCAGTAGCATTTATATTTAAAAAAAAACCAAACAGTACTGGCATGGGGTGACCATTGAACACGTGTAACATCAGTAAACATCTGAAGCTGTGTATTCCAGAAGTCCTTTTCAAAAAGCTGAGTTGCAGTGCCTTCAACTGAAGATGGTCTTCTGAGCATCTCCAGAATCAAGACCTGTAGAGTGCGTTATCCTGAATATGTAAGTCACTGCTGTGCATGATCAGCTTAGGTTGGACAAGACCCTTAAGATCATCTAGTCCAACCATTAACCTAGCACTGCTAAGTCCAACCACTAAACCATGTCCCTAAACATCACATCTACAGTCTTTTCAATACCTCCAGGGATGGTGACTCAACCACTCCTCTGGGCAGCCTTTTCCAAGGCTTGACAACTCTTTCACAATGAAGAAATTGTTCCTAATATCTAATCTAAACCTCCCCTGGTGGAATTGGAGGCCATTTCTTCTTGTACTGTCCCTTGTTACTTTGGAGAAGACACCAACATCCCCTGGCTACAACCTCCTTTCAGGGAGCTGTAAAGACTGATAAGGTCTCCCCTTAGCCTTCTTTTCTCCAGGCTAAACAACCACAGGTTCCTCAGCCATTCCTCACAGGACCTGTTCTCTAGATCCTTCACCAGCTTTGTTGCCCTTCTCTGGACACGCTCCAGCACCACAATGTCCTCCTTGTGGTGAGGGGCCCAAAACTGAACACAGTACTAGAGGTGTGGCCTCACCAGTGCTGAGCACATGGGGACGATCACTTCCTTCATTCTGCTGAACACACTATTTCTGGTACAAGCCCCCTCCCAAATTGTACAGAGTTTCCATAGTTAAGCATTTAAGAAGAATCTCTCTGAAAGCTTCCATTTTAGCTCTTTTTTTTTTTTTTTTTTTTTTTTAATCTTGGTTATGTCCAGTTAGGTCATTGTTTGATGTGAACTTAGGTAATGAGGTGGGTAATCATGTATTGCAAATTTGCAATTCATACAAGTGATATGAGGAGTAAATAAAGATCATAGTATCAAGCCTGAAAATGTTGGGAAATTTGGAAGTAAAATACTTCAACTAAGTAACAAGGTTCTTAGAACATTACAGGAAGTCTTAGTAGTATTTTTTTATGGTGGGTATTTACTTTCTTCGGTTTTGGTCAAATGTGAGTATGTTATTTTTGAAAGACAAGCATAATAGAAAATTTCCAGGCAATTTAATTATTACTTTGAAATATTCAAAATATAGTTAATTTCTCATTTATTGCAGTAAGTTATTATGGGTACTTGCATTCTCACTGAAGATCAGGATTGCACCATGAATATAGCAAAGGAAGATGTATATGTAAAATACCTACCTACTCGGTTTTCTGCTTTTTTTAAAACACAATGAATCCTATTTTCTAGGTGAAGTTTCACTTTTATAGCTGTATTTTACATAAAATACCTGGAACCTTAAATGTATTTTTGTCTTAATAAAGAGCATTATACTTTGGTGACCCTGAGATGTTTTTATTCATGATTCAGAACTAAGTAAATGATGGAAGGACAGTAGTGTATTACCAACTAGAACATGGCAAAAGATATTTTCCCCTCATTTAATTTCCTGTTCAGTTATGATGGGGATAGATTTCTTTAAGTGGAGAGAAAAATAACTAATGTGATTGAATATTCACCCCCATAAGCATTACAGGCTTTTTGCTCAGAAGTAGAAAACATGACTGCTTTTTTTTTTTTT
>VXBL01003140.1:38664-63932 GCA_013400195.1 Aramus guarauna
TTTTCCTATCTTTACAGCCTACGTATATGCCATAAATTCGATTTGGGCAAGATCACTACAATAGCGATAGGACAGATGCTTTCAATATATTCTGAGGAGCATGTTAGTGATCTTTGTATTGAAGTAATAATGCCTGATAAGAGACTTAATTTGGTTTCCAAGGCAACAATCTAATGTTGCAGTAACTTTCTTCCAAGGTGTGCTACCCTTTTATGATTAACCACGTTGCACGCTCTCTGCAGCTGGCGCCAGCGTTCTCGGAATTTGGACACACAAATTTGGATTCTCTTTTTTTAGTACTTCCAGTGAAGATACTTGAAAATACTTTGTAAGCAAAAAATATAGACTATATGTCTATATTCTGGAAAGAATAAAGCAGATTAAGGAGTGCTTGACTGTTACATCTTTCAGTATTTAAAACTACTGCTTGTTCTGTGATTAAAAGAGATTACATAAGAGTACATAATTACCCTGTGACAATCCCTTTTCCCAGGTGATGGTATTAATGACTAAAATATATCAGAAACAAAAGAGAGAATATTAGAATTATGGGCAAATGTGACTGGATGATAGAGTTTCTGGGAAAAGTCTCGACTCATACTTGTGGTTTTGCTTTCTAAAAGGAGTGAATGTTATTTTGCCCTCTCATTAGTGTCAAAGGAATGGGAAAGAAAAAGTATAGTAAAGGTATATGGAATCTTTTTCAGTTTTAATGTAGTGTTAATTATGACATATTTTTCTACATATATTGAACTGTCTATTAGTTTATGATATAATTATAGTCATTCACTTTTACATACAACCTAACAAGTTGCAAACTATATTTTAGTTATCTGCAAATTAAAGGAGAGACACTTGGCGCTTAAACCCCTAGATATACATGTTGTATATGTCCATATCTGTATATGTCTGAATATAGATATGTTTTACACATATGTAAATGTGTGTTTGTATGTAATAGCAGTTTCAAATTCTTATTACTGTAAAAAGAAACCAGTGGGCAAAAATAATCTTGGAAGATAGTTGTAGTGCCATATACTAAGATGTGAAACCAATTTGAAGTGTTTAAATTCTTTCCCAGGTGGCTTCTAGAAGTGATGGAAGAACCTTTAAATTAGACTCTTCAGAATAATGTAACTGCTCTTTCAAATTTGTTGTCATAATTAAGCATGCAAGTATGTTACCTGATTTATTTTAAAGCAGTTATAAGGACTTGCAATGTGAATTAATTTTTTTGAGTGAATTTGGATTAAAAGCATTTGATACAAGAATTTGGAAATACTTAATTGAGTAAGACTGTATTTAGATAAGTGACACCCAAGCTCTTAACTTTTGCTTTTTCTCCTGCTTAATGATTGAAGTTTTTTGATGCAAAAGACTTAAATGCACAGTTTAATCAGTGATTTATGGAAAAACAGCCACTCTTCAATAAGTGGTTTATGGACAAATCGTTTCCTCTACACTATGAAAACCGAAAACTTCTAGCATGAACTACCATGGATATATAGGATGTAAAAAATATTGGTTCTTCATGTTTTAGGGACTGACTGATTTTTATCTTTTATTTTTATTAATTTCATTTAAACATTGATACTAATGGTACTATCTACTGTAGGATTCCAGATTACAAATTCTTGCAGAACACCTAAACACAAAACCTGGCATAATTTAGGTTAGAAGGGACCTTCAAGATCATCTGACCCATGTTTTTGCTTACAGTGTGGCCAACCTCAGATTGTAAAGAAAACTTTGAAATTAAATCAAATAATTCAATAAATTGAATTGCTCAGATAACGTAAAGCAAGCTTTTCTTTTTATGTGAGAGAAGTCTTGTCTCAAAGATACCTTGTTGAATCTAAATACAAGTCAGATGTTCTGTCTGACCTTGCCTTTTCAGTTTACTGCTGCCTGACTTCAGGAAAAGCTGTGTTGGATATATCTTACAGGATTTTTCGTAAACAATAAACTGCTGAACATTTCAGACTTTTCTTTTTAGAAAAGGTTTTTAGAGGACACTCCAAAATTTGTATTTTTTTTCCTCTGGAATAGATGTTTTGAATTCCTTTAACATTTTCAAATTTAACAAAAAGATTAACTTCTTTGATTCCCTCTGTAGTTAATGATCATAGCTAATTGTCATAGCTGATGTAAGCTGCAACTTTTTTTTTTTTTATCTTGGTGACAGATTCCCTAAAGCTTTAGTAGAAAAATAAATAAAAATCTGTGCAGCCTTTTAAAGCTCTTTATGTCCTGGCTGGCTAGTGCTGGAATTTATTAGTAATGGGAATGAATTTTACCTGAAGTGATCCATGCTTGAGTGATAGGCTGTGATTTAGAGTACCATCTGCTTGCTGTCTGTGGACACTTCACTGTATGACACCTTTGCATTTCTAATGCAGTGCCATTAAATAAGAGTAGAGAAATCCTAGCCTTGGTTTCTGTTTGGTTCTAATTAATACTAGTTCTGTAAAAAACTAAGCAAAAAAAAAAATTAAGAAGTTTTCTTGCTGGTGTAATACACCTCTTGAAAGTCTTTGAACTTGAAGGCTCTCTTCTCATATTCCTGAGACTGAGACCCCAGTAGATTCGTGGATGTATCGTAGGAAAAAAAAAAAAAAAAAAAAGGCTTGTTGTCTCCCTCCGCAAGAAGCACATGAAGGTCTGAGATGGCTTTTGATTAAACTTACTGTGGACTGGACTTTTTCTTGAGGAGGAGAGCAGTGAGGCTCTCTGAGACCCTGCTAATGATACTTTGCTTAGAAGTAGTCCTTGGTGCGTGGGTCTGTCAGACCAGCCCTACTGCTGGCCCTGTAGGAGCCTCTGTGGGACTCCTTTCTCTCCGGTGCATCTTAACAAGAAAAGCAGTGACTGCTGTAATTGCAGAGGCAGCTGTTTCCCTCCCTCTGTTCTAATGGCAGCTGTTTAATGTTGTTGCTGGAGCTGGCAAGGTTTCTGAGGAAACTGGGAAGATATTGCTGCCTAGGTTTACTCTGTTTCTGTCTTCAAAGCCTTTTCTTTTAATGTCTAAGACAAGAAGTTAGACTTCTTAGTAACAGAATTTTTGCCAACACTGGTGGTGTTTCTGTGGTAAAGATTCTTGCTTAATGCTTTTTTGAAGTCTCTGCAGTAGAGCAGACATGGACTGTCTAAAGTTGGTTGATAGAAATGGGTAGGCATTGGAGGATATATAAAAAATGGGCATTTACAAAGAGCAAGTATAAGTGGTCAACAGAGAAGGAATAGTGAAGGAGCTGTGAGCAATACTACAAACTGAAAAACTCCATATTTGTGTCATAACAGAAGGAACTCTTGTTAAAGTTTAACAAAAGGAAATTGCTTGTGCTACCTATGGCATTCTTTGCTGCAGGGTATCATACAGTTAAGCTGTCAGGATTTTTAAAAATACATTGAGTACCATTCTAGGCACTGACTTCTGTGATTTACTTGTTTATCATCTTCAGTCCTGGTAGAGGAAATTAAATATTTAACCTCTGAAGGCTGTACGCTGACTCTCCAGGCTGGTTTTGGCCTTAACTCTTGCATCTGCTGTCCAACTAGTGGTGATAAAGTAACTACTTGATTTTGATAAATGACAATTTATTTAGGTTTACCAAGCCAAGAGAAGGAAGACAAGCAATGGAAAAGAAACCGATGGGATAATAAGGTCTGTTAGGGATGTAACAGAAAGGTCATTATGGAATCAGAAAGGAAAAAGGCATAAATAGCAGCTCAGATGTAACTAACATGTCAGTTTGAGGTAGAGCTGGTAGAATTAATGTGTGCTATAGAGTATTTTTACTAACACTTCTAAGTTTTCTTCAGTAATGAACACCTGTAAAATCATGGTATAACAATGTAGAAATCGTAACAAAAAACTCGGGAGTGGTTGGTAGTGGTAGGGAACTTTGACAATATGCTAAAGTCTGGTGCAAAGGCAAATTGAATGGGATATAGTGCTTCTTGGCTTTGCAAGAATATAACCAGGAACTGCAAAAGGAATCAGTGTCTCCTAAGTTAGAGAAGAAGATGGATAAGGTTAATATAGAACCGTAGGAGTGCATGAATCTATATTGAATGTGACAAGTTATATACTTCACTGGGTAACTTGCTAAGAAACTACCACTTTGAAGACTACCTTCATGCATGGTCCTACTTCTCCTTTGTCACCTTTCTTTTAACTCCAACATTTATTTGAGATTGTTTAGCTTGCAAACTGATGCCAGAAATGACCAAATGCATCAATTTGCACTGCAGTATAAAGAAGGACACTAATGTGGTCATGCTAATGAGAAAGCATATAAAACTGAAAGGAAAAGTGTCAGCCAAAATAATTTTTCAGTTGTATTTGGAATGAAATGGGGGGGGAAGTATTGTTCTTAGTGATGTATTTTCTGGTCGTCCATTCTTTGGGATGTAGTAGTGCTCTAATCTCCTAAAGTAGAGACTTAATTTTTGGGAAAGGGTGCCCTTGTATTGCAATTGTGACTTTCCTAGTCCTACCAGGAATAGCTAACTGCCTAAAGCTGGTCAAGGTAAAAATATTTTTTATAAAATCTTAGTGCAGAAGCACGCAGCAGATATTTCCTAAGGTACCAAAACCTCCACAGGCTGTTCCTGTTGGCTCAGTTCCAATGTACCTCATAGCTCATGCTTTTGATTTGCATGTGTGTGTCATCTTGAATGTCCAAATATGTCCTCGGTTCATGTCATAAACAGACAAATAGTGGTACAAGGGGTGGTATGGGCTGTGAGGGGGAAACAGTGGTTGGGGTACTGAGTAGGCAAAGCTCCTGCTTTCTAGTGACAGCACTGGCTTATTCTGATGTAAAAACTGGTGTTGCACTGTCATCTCTGACACTCAGCTGTAGTCACTCCATTGGGCTTTGTGAGGTTATTTGCGAGAACTCAAAGTTTCTTGTGCTCTGTGATTTTTGGCTGGGCAGGACTAGAGAGGAGCAAGGAGAGGCCAGGAGGCTTGGAGTACAGAAAGGAGAAGGGTGATCAGCAAAACAGGATGCTGGGATGGACCTGAGTCTCTCAAATGTTGTCAGAATTTTTAGATAGGGAGATGTTTCCCTCATTCATAGCAAGGACAGCTAACACAACTCAGCTGTTTTTCACTATAGCTCTCCCTAGACATGTCTAACATTTGGAGAAAAAGTGAGGAAGGTATTAGGAATTCAAATTGAAATATGTTTGGTTGAGAACCCCTTCTGCTTGAGCGTTCTGAAACTTCATCAATAGGCAACCAACTTCAAATAATTTCCTATCGGAGCTTGTTCTGACAGAGAAGATGAACTACCAAACTGAAAACCAGCTGGTGGTTGCCAGCATTCAACAGCTTAATTTCATTTCTCTTATGCAGACAGAATATATCATGCCTTTTATGGGGTCTTACAGAAACTTGAGGTTTAGGGGAAAAAAGTCAAGCCTGCAGGCATCTGGGCCATTTAGCAGCAACCCCCAGCACGTTGTCCCTCTGTCAGAGCTCCACGAGTGACAAAGACTGGTGTGTTCAGTAGCTATGCACACTGAAATCTGCAGGCTGTGTCATAGCTTAGTTTAACTTGATGACCTCACCCCTGTTCAGTGGCTTCTAGTAGCTGTTCTCTGTGCTTGCCTTAGTGATTTGAGCAGAGCCCTGGTATCTGCAGCTCCGTCAACTGACTCAGCGTGCTAATTAGTCACAAAGGAGCCGTGTTCCCGCAGGACTGGTGCTCGCTGTGTTTCCCTCTGGATCAGCTTCTCCGTGGCCGTGGTTTTTTCCCTTCTCTGTGAAGCAAGAATTGCCTTCAGCTGCCCAACAGGTTAACACAGCAGACCTCACCAGTAAGGTACAGTAGCTGAAGAGGTCAGTTTAGATGTGCTGAAAATAGTAATGAAAAATACTGTTGGGAAGAAAAATGTAATCAGTAAGTATATGAGTGAGGGCAAATGTAGGGGAGAGGTCAGCTGTGTACTCTCAAAATACACTTCTTGAGTTCTGGATGTTTCTTCTGTATTCACAAAATGGAAAAAAATCAACGAACACCACACACCAAACAAAACAAAAAACCCCAACCCAAACAAGAAAAAACCCACACCAATAAAACAACAACAAAAAACCCAAACCAAAACTAACCTCCAACCCTTCTCTTCAAACTGTAAAATGAAGGTAGCTGTAATAATTTATTCAGAGGAGAAAGGGAAGAGAAGTTAGATGAAAAATGCAAAATCTTGGTAGCTAGAGATCTCAGTGGAATATCCAGAGCCAATAGAATTAAATATTTGGATTATGACAATTAGAAAGTGTTCAGATACAGCAGGAGGGGAAATTCAACTTTCAGCAATGTATTTGTCCAGCAATAATCACGGTACAGAAATGACTGCTGTTTTTAATGCAGGAACAGAGGACTGAGGAGACCTCCCGAGTTACTGATTCTGTTCCCTTTCTTTTGCTGGCAATGCTATTGTTCAGTTATTACTATAAAATCATTGAGTACTGTTAAAATTCTTTTAGATCTCCCTTTCAAGAAACAGAGTGATACAGGTATTTCTTCTGTGAGTAGAATAGGAAAATTAATTTTCTAGCAGTCAGCAGCTGAGAGAGAGCAGTCTTGGAACTGTGGAGACTCTCAGGATGTAACACCAAATACAGCAAAAGGTGGTTTTAGCTGTTACTTTATCTATTTTTGTTGGAGTATGAGCAAGTCTCCAAGGAATTCAAGGTAGACGTTATGCTAGTTTTAGAAGTTTGGAATAAATGGCATGGTAATTGCAAACTTAGTACCAGCTTAACTAGAGTGCAGGAGCAGAAGGATGGACTGGGTGTGTATGGGGGTCTGTGATGAGTAAGTTCCACCTAGATTATGTGACTGATACTTGCAGGTCTTAGAAAACTCTGGACCAGATCAGAAACAAAAGCTGGTGCAGAAAGTTGAGCTGTTGACAGGTAAATGTTACTTTTAGCACCTGACACTGCTTTTTCTAGGTGGTTGTTTGGCATGCTTGTACTAAAAGCGCTGTCCCGTGAGAGATGACGTCTCCACCAATTCCATGTCAGTTGTACATCCTGAGGGAAGGTGGCACGTTCAGTACCGTTGCCCCCCATTTTGAAGAACTGGTACCGAAATCACTTTGGGGGGAAGAAGAATCTCACAAAAAGTGTGTGTAGGGCCCAGATGGAGGGCTGGGAACCAGTATAGCTGGATGTCTTGCACTACGCTGATCTAAGCGTTTATTTGGATAACTTTCCTAAATATTGTAACATTAATTTATTTATAAGATATAATTAGAAACTTCTGTCTGGATAAGCAAATGAAGAGACTTGCCTAGTGCTTTCATTTTGAGTGAGTTATGATTTTTAGGATGTGAAATCATCAGCTATCATGCAATTTTACTTAAATATTATTCAAGGGCACTTGTTTTAAAATAGTAACTTTTACTGATACTTTTACTGAATTAAAGCCGAGTTTCCAGAAAATACACTCTGTGAATAGGAGTATTTAAAACTTTTCAGTTTTTTGTAATTTAACAGAAGAATCCTACTGATTCGAAAATGGTAATTTTTCCTATCTCAGTTCTTTCTCATGTCCCAAGTCCTAGCATTATTTTTCAGAAACGCCAGGCATTCAGAAGCTACTAGCATACTTTTTGCAGATTAAATTGAAGTAAATTCATACAATTCTTAAGATGGGCAGCTTTCTTCTTAGCCTGTTGGAAGATACTATTTTCTTCAATTTCATTTGTTGTTAGTCTTGTACCATACTCAGAAATACATTTGAGACTTAAAATCAGATTTTAAGTCAATCAAAATATTTTAATTTTTGAATCAGATGTATCTTAAAACTGTTTTGGGGAAATATCCTTAAGTATTAGGAAATCTTCACTGGATGTTTAATCGGTTTTGTTTATTTTGTTCCCTCTCCTGTAGTTCTCCCACCTTTGATAGATCGTATGGGAGATGCCAAAGACCAAGTTCGAGAGCAAGCACAGAATCTTATATTGAAATTGATGGACGAAGCAGCACCACCTATGGTATGATTACTTAATGTATATTCAAATATAGGCCTCCAGTGAGCTTATGACTTATGCATGAGCTTGACTTTGAATATGTCACAATGTTATGGCGACTGTTAATGGTGTAAATGTTAAAGATATTCTTAATGGATTGACACTGATGCATTGTTCAGCTAAAGATAAAAATCTGGTGCGTTCTAACTTAGAAAATCTGACTTTCTAGATGTATGACAAACATACTGTGTGAACCTTTGACAAACTGAGACAGAGATAAGTTCGCCTCTGCCTTGTTGTCTTAGGTTGAAGTTTGAGTTAAGCAAACCTTTTTACAGTTCTTAGCACTATGGCTTCCAAGTGCTAAATCATGTATTTCTACTGTGTGAATCTGAAAAATGTAGGATTGTTTAACAGAATTATATTGTTTGAGCAACTTGGAACTGTGGAGACTCTGGCTGTCAATAGGAACTGTTATTTGAGTTTTTAATGTCTAAAGAAAATCTGTTTCAAAGTTTTAAGTGCAGAAGTTAATAGGGAACATCTTGTATTTTGTGAATGAAAAAGAGGGTCTTTTGCGTGCTAATTCCTGGCTTTGTTTATTCGTAGATACAGGTTTGAATGTTTGTGCGCAGGGAATCAGATTTTGCAGACTTGATCTGCAGTGAGAAAATTGTTCTCAATTGCTTTGTTTGCCTGATAGGGAAAACAAGTAGCATGTTAGGCAACTATAGAAACATTTATTTCCCTTCAGGCATGAGGTATTTTCCTCACGTTATTTGGTCACAGATCTGACTGGGATTTAGCCATCGTTCTAGTAGTGTCATCCACAAAGATACACCTTTACCTTTTTACAAGATCATGTGTTGATCATATTCATTGATGAGACATTGCAGCATTTTGTCATGTCTAAGTGCAGGTAGTTTATGAACGTCATGTTTCTTTGCCCAAGATGCTCTGAAGTACCTGGCATGGAGACCTGGAAGCACACCTACTTCTACAGCGATAGCATTTGGATAAATGCACAGCAGAGCATCTTGGTGACACATTCATTTGAACATGTTTAGATTTTGCAGAGAACCAGTTTTAGATTACTGGTCCATCTTTCAGTTTCTGAAGAGTTGTTAGGTGGTACACTGGAAGGAAGCTTCCGTACCCTTTGAATGTTACCCGCAGTGTAGGAAAGAATACAAGGTTCATAAGCTCCATGGAACAACGTGTGTAAACAAGAGAAGTTATGGCTCTTCTGATAGCTCCTCTAGGGTGGGAGAAACCTGGCTTCAGGTGTCTGCTCCCAGGACAGCTTATGTATCATTAAAAATTTGGATGAAAAGCATCAATCATCCTCACAGCAGGGACCAGAACAGAGGAGTCTTTCCTGGGCCTCCAACACTGAAATACAGAGTTTTAGGCTCATTTGCTGCAGAGAAACCCTCCTTTGGAAGAGCTGGGTGGAATCCTTTTTTAGAGATAAGACCTGTAAGTTTTTTCCTGATGAACTCATCTTGTCTGTTCTAGCATGTTGTTGAATAATATTTAATTTGTCCTGTTGTCAGTTCCCTTTTCTTGTTTTAAATGTGTTTGGGTTTGATTTTTTTTTTGTCCTTTTTTTTTTTGAGGGAGAAGTAGATGTAGCTGGTTATGGGCAGGAAAGCATAAAGATAAGAATATAGGTGGTATAAAGGCATGAATGGTAAAGGGAGGTTGACACCAACTGTTGCTAGCAAGTTGTGAGAGTTAAAATTTCTAAGCAGCCATTTGAATTTCTCTGTTTAGAAGAACTCAGTTCTTAAAGTCAAGTTAATTTAGTGAAAGACTAAATTTCTCCTCAGTCTGCTTTGTTTCAGTACTGTACAGTTACCTCTCCTCCTGTATTTTCGTACACCTAGCAAGGAGATAGCCTTTTTTTCATGTTTGTTTGGGACAGTGGGTTAATTGGAAGGACTTTTTCTTCTGTATAATCCTGTTCTTTGTTAAGCTGTGCGGTTTTGGCAAGCCATATCCTGCTTGTCTAAGGTTTGTTTTCTCTAAATGTAATGAAGTATAAACCAACCAAACAAGAAGCCACAGATGGGACAGAATGATCAAGCAAGGCTCTAATTGGAAAAATTTAGGTCTGCGAAGAAGTGCACTACCTCATTAATAAAGAGGATGCAGTATTCCTTGCTTTTAAGCTGTCTGCTTTTGATCAGTAGCTGTTTGTGAGTTTTGGTGGTTTGTTTTTTTTTTTTCTGGAAAGCTGATAACGACTGCAATAATTTGTATCTAATACATTTTAGCAGCTTAGTACAGAATCATTCTCCATTGCGATCGCACCACTGGATGGGTAGGGATGAGGGTGGTGCCCAGACTGCAAAACGTGGGATTGCCAGTGTGCAGCCATCGCTAGGCAACGTTCCCCGCGGATGCTTGCGGGCTGGCCCGGGCTGTCATGGCAGCGCTGCAGCTGCGGGAGTTGCAGTTTGAGTCTGTGCATCTGTTCCGAAATACCGCCGAGAATCCCAAGGCTCGTAAGCTTTCATGTTTACACTTTTTACACCGTAACGTACAGCTAGAGAACGGCAAGGAGATGGAAAGGTAAAAGGATAGACAGAGGAGGGAAAGATTAAACGCAAGCAATGAAAAACGAGTGCGCAAGAAGGTAAACGAGGGTTTAGTGAGCTAGAGAATCGTACTACAGGAAGCGGCACCGGCACAAAAGGAGAAGCGAAAGCAGAACAAAAATGGAAGCAAAGGAATTGGAATCAATGGGCAAGAAATAATTGAAAAATGAAGAAATGAATTTAAAGCAAAAGTAGGGGAGAAGTGGACAGCAGGAGTATGGATAAGGATGAGCTAAAATGGATGAGAGGAAATTTTTGCAGGGAAACAGAATATGAAGCAAAAAGAATATAGCAACTTCTGCTTGAGTCAGTAGTTTGTAACGTTAATGTTTGTGTGTTAACTGTAAATTCTGTATGTTTTTGAGCTGTTTCTCAAACAATAAAATTACTCAGCTAGATTTCTGAAGGATGTTTTTAGAAACTGTTTTTGGCATAGGAATAATCTGTGTTGTGTTCTGTACTGTACGTTTTAGAACTTAATTTTATCTGAGAAGTGCCTTTACTTTTCCAGTGGAGCTGTCTTCTGTTATTTTTTTGCAACTGTGATGAATGTAATTATAAAATATGGATGGAATTACTTTGTATTGTGCTCCTGATGATTAAAGACAATTATTTCTGTTTTTCTAGTACATTTGGGAACGCCTTGCTGTTGGTTTTAAACACAAGAATTACCGATCCCGAGAAGGAGTGTGTTTGTGTCTTATTGCTACCTTAAACATGTAAGCTTTTTGTTTCTGTGGAGACATAATGGTTCTGTCCTTCTTCTGAATGTCATTTTTCTCTGAAGCTAATAGTTTAGGAAGTCTGATTCAATTAAATTAATAAATGGGGAAAATCAAACAAACTTGTGAGCTTTCTGAAAGACAGACTAAAGGTATAGTATTTTTGTCTTATTTAAAAGTAGACAAAGGACTAGTGAGAGATGGAGCTTGATTGATGTTAGTTTGTATTTTATTAATGCGAAGCTAAGAGTTCACTTCTGCATGAAGTATTTTTTGTTTTTCTATTAAAAAATATGTTTAACTTTTTTTTTTTAAGTTATGGTGCACAACCATTAATCCTCAGCAAGTTGGTACCGCATCTGTGTACAGCGTTTGGTGACTCAAATAGTCAGGTAAGGATTTCATTACTTACTGGTGCTCCAAAAACTATACTTTGACAGAGGAATGAAAGAAAATTAAGTGTAGGCGTTTAAGAAAAGCTGATAGGCTTGTTTGTATACAACAGATTGTTATTTTCTAGCATGAGAAACAATAAACCCATTTTCTTCTGAATCAGTCCATCCATTGGAAGATGAAAGTAGAGTTGCAAAGGCAGCAGTGTTGCAATATACTGTCCCCTTTAGTTTTGTCTTCAGAGGTTGAAACTAGTCATTACTGAAAATAGTTGTTTCTTACAGAGCATGTTGAAAGAAAAAGGGAAAAAAAATTGACGGGAAGAATTGCCTCCAGAAGGACCCTCTACATGAGACCTGCTATAGTCTGCCAAATTTGCTAAATATAATGTTATTATGTGTAATAATTTCCTAAATGGAACCCAAATGGCATTTGAGCACATGCAAGCACTGTAGTTAAAATCAGTTAATTAACCAAAAACATCTGCAGTGAAAATCAAGATGTAGTTAATAATGGTGACATCTGAACTTCAGAAAACCTTCAAGTGGAAATGGATAAGATCTCTCTTGATTTATCTGAAGTTGTATCTGAGAGAAAAGCTTAAGAATACAGTAATGAAGAAGGTAGCATTGGTAGGAGATGGGAAAAGAAACAGGATAGGCCTTTAAACTTATTTTCTGGGTGCAGCAAAGTCTTTGTCTTGTCTGTATAGCATAGCGTTTATCTATTCTAGAGAAAAATCTGTTAAGAATTTGTCTTGTTTGTCGATCATTAGTAAAGATGTTCACATCTTGATAGACCAATTGTGGGTTTAGTTCAAACTGTTACAAAGAACAATACTAAAGTCATTCCAGTAATTCTTTATAGAGAATAATGGCATTTATAAACATGCATTTTTGGCAGTTTTTATTGTGATGACTGTGGCTTAAATTTTTTAGAGGCACTCCATCTCCTGGCTTTAACTGTTCTTTCCCCTTCCCCTATCTTGCATTACTACCTTTCTTGTGCTTATATGATGCCGCATAATTCCTGTTGAAGGAAGTAAAGAAAACACTCATTACTTTGGCCCACTCTTATGGGCAGTCAGGTCCTTAGTTTTCCAGAAGGGCCTTGCTGCATGTAGAAACAGATGAAAACACGATGTACTGGCACGACTAAGTGCAGGGACTAACTTTTGGAAGTACTGGCTACTGTGATAGAGTCCTAAATAAAGCACATTTTTTTTCCATGAATATTATTCTTATGTCAATCCCAGAAATTTCCTCCAGAGCTTTTATATCTAGGATTTTTCATTTACCATCTGGAGATGCTCTAACTTGGAGCAAATACCGTCTTGAAATAACAGTTGTATTTCCTTTCTTTTCCATCCTCACTGTTTCAACTGTTTCGTGAAATGAGTTGGCATGGTTGTCAGCAAATGTTGTTTTGGTTTCTGTAACCCTGAAATTAACAATTTGAATTGCGTTCACAGGTGAGAGATGCTGCCATAGTAGCCATTGTAGAGGTTTACAGGCATGTGGGAGAGAAAGTACGAATAGATCTTACAAAAAGAGGAATTCCTCCTGGAAGGTGAGTTAGCTGTTTTGATTTTGTAATCCTGAGCCATTCTGTATTACTGTTCTTTATCAGAACTTTAAACTCACTAAAAACTTCGTTTTAAAATTATTACCATTTTTATTTTATCTTCTAGTTAGTTTTGCTTCCATTGTGATGTTACTAGTGTTCCTGACTTTCTTTTGCTGTTGTCTTTTCTGCTTGGAAGAGGCATACAGGTGTATGATGAAAAGCAGCCTTACATTCACCAGTTAGCTTCTCTTAAAGTCAGGGGATTTTGAGAGCTGGACAGTAGTAGAAAAATATTTTAAAATTAAGGAAAAATACACTGAGTGCAGTGGGAAAATAATTAGAAAGTACTTGAATATATACATCTTGTTCCGTGTTCTGGAGTTGCTGTTTAGCCTCAGTGTAGAAAAGTCTCAACTGAAGCACTTAAATCAATACTTTTCATGTACTGTGCATATGTGAGAGAGAAATGAGTATGCAATGAAAGTATGACAAATTAACAAGCTACTACTGTCTTGAAGATAGTTATAATGGAAAAATTGTCCTCCCTTGCGTCTTGCTAATTACATCAGATCAGTCCTTTCCACCCTATATGTTTGCTTATGGGCTACAGTTAGATGAGAGGTGCTTTTCAAAATAACTACTTCCCAGTTTGGAGGTTGCAATTCTGGGGTTTAATGAAAAATAATTATTCAGAAGGAGTGTTCATTGGTCTGTTACACATGCCATCACAGGACACCGGATGTTTCCTGCAAAAGGTGCAAGGAAGCTTTGAAAATATGTACTTTCTCTTTCTGAAAAGCAATTCTGATCTTTAAAACCTGGTCTGTTATGTGTAGATTAGTTTATGTGAAATAAAAGTAGCCATTGTTTTCCTGGTACCGTGGTAAGGGTTTGAGCTCAAAATTGTACTTAGTGGGAAAGACTGTTTATACAATAAAATTTTTCAAATTCCTTATTAAAACTATTTATACTTGTGTTAACCCCTTATCAATTAACATACCACTTTTCTCTGAGTCTTCATCTCACGTCTTGATTTTGATAAAGCTGAATATATCTACTATGTGGTGTCACAGAGGATATCAGAATGGGTACTGTGCCTCATCAGACCTTTCTAAACAACTGTTAGCCCTAGTTTTTAATGATGATTTGTAGGGTATCAAAATAACATGGGAGAATGTTGTTGAATTTATTGTTTCACGCTCCAGGCAGAGTTCAGCCTCTTTGGACAAAAGCTTATGCCGCCTATGGGAAGTTGTATCCATTCTCTTCTATCTAACGGCCATCATAATTTTCGTGTATTAAGAGATTGTATGATTACCACAGAAGTTTAAGCTGTATTACTACTACAATTCTAAAAATTGAGTTTCATAGCAGATAATTGGAACATACCAGAGAAGATCCTTCTTGCATTAATATAGGGTTTTGGACATCTTTGGGAACAGAAAATAAGACCAAAAGACTACAGATAACAGCCTTTGTTCATACTATGAATGTTGGGTCTGACTGTAAGTTTAGGTTCAGCACTCATCCTGTTCATGTTTTCATGTGCTACAAACTGAGTAAATCTTGGGATCCAAATAGGATTAAACACCACAGGAGCTTTGTATCCTCAGGGCAATCAACAGCTTCTAATTTAGTTGCAGTAGGTGCCAAATTGTTATTTCTACTCACTGAATCAGTTGAATACAAAATTCCCCCAATCTGAAAGGAAGCATAGTTGTACCACATGCATTTACATAAAGAAGCAAGGCTCTACTCAGTGCATGTTAAACGGGTTGTTGCCACTGAATCTCAACAGTTTTGCACCTGACAGTCAAGGCTAGCATAAGATAATACATGAGCTGAGTCTTAGTGCTGTGTCCTCGGCAGTAGTTTTTAGGTTGGGGTGAAGGGGGGAGTTGAGCACGAGGCTGCTAGACTCTGTCTCATCCATCGCTAACAGAAAGCAGAGTTGCTATAATCTCTTCTTACTCCTTCACACAAGTATCAAGGCGGTTGACAAAGCTCAGGAAAGACAGATTAGCTCTATGGTAGCTCAGACTGTTGTTCCTTCAGAGGCAGACCTAATTTAAGACATTTCTTGTCCAGTGCCTGTCAGAAGTTTTCCCTTCACTTAAATGCATAAAAATTTTCATGTGGTTATGCAGGAGCTATGATCCATGGGAAGAAACCTTTGATGTAGAGTATCATCGTTATTTTGAGGGGAATCTGTGTTCATGTTTGTGTGTCTGGGTAGGTTTTAAGGGTTTTAAGTATTACGGATAATCTGTGGTTCAGACACAGCTGCTTTCAGTTGAGTTCAGCCTTAAAGAACTGCACTGCAGCTCCTTCACTGTATGACAGTGCATTAAAAATTGTGTGTAAGCATAAATATTAGCAGAAAACCCTATTACTTCAGTATTTGGTGCACATGTGATTTAATAGAATGTAGGCTTGTTTAGGTTACATAACAAATTACACGAGAGGTCTGTGTGGTGCTGCTTGAATGCACTCTGCCCTAGAGCACTGAAAATAAGAGCTCATGTCTGCTGAAAGGAAGGCAGGAAAGTTAATCAAGCATTGTTTTGAGAAATTGCTCAACTTCCTTAAATATGCAAATGGCATATACATGTTGTATCAATATAAAGCTGAATGCAGTTAGTAGTTTAATAATAGTAGGCTTAAAAGGTTTTGTAATCTGCACCTAGTAGGTTAGCCTTTGTGGAAAATACTGGATTTTCTAGAGAAGGGTATTGGACCTGTTGGAGTCTAGGTAGTCAATAAAAGAAGATGGATCTTACTTTTTTTATAGCTCAACTCTACTTGCTACTACTGTGCATTTTCTTCAGCGCATTTTTATTCTTTGGAGATTAATTTGTGAGTTTGTTTACAAATAAAATCAATGAGTTCCTCTTTCTATTTATTATTTTTCAACTTATAAATCTCAGAATAATATTGTGCTTTTTGCCTGAAGCACATTCCTTTTTCAGAAAGATCAGTATCAAGTCAGTGGTTGGAAATTTGGATTATGTTTTCCCTTTTGTTAAAGTTGCTGCCAAAGAAGTTTTGACAGTCTTTGGTATCTGGCCTGTAAGTATTAGTCTTAATACACTTGTGAATACTGAGAGTGGATGTTGGTTTTTTTTTGTTGTTCTGTGAGCCAAGAATGGCAAACAGGATTTGTTCTATATGGGCCAAATTGAATTTGTAATAGCCTGTGTGGCTGATCTTCCCTGAACGGAAATAGTATATGTGGCTCTGGGTAGCAGTTGCTTAGTCTGAGTGTTAAAAGCTTTTTAAGATCTTTCAGGAAGTCACCTGACACATTTTCCTACTGTTACTTGAGAAACATAAATGTATAAAACCAGTTATTTGTTTAGTTCTTATGTCTAGGGCCACAACTTCATATCCTGAAATGCTGCAGTATGCATTTCTGAATACCACATTTTGTGGTGTGCACATTCTACTTATCTGTCTAGTTATAGATGTTGTAGATGAGGTCCATCTGTGTGTCCAGATGTGGACACATGTCTGTGCAAGATATTTTTTAGTATTTGCGTTTCCATGTGTGTGCATGTCAGCTCATGCCATGTATTCCTCTCATTGAACGTAATGACCGTAATATGTTAATCCTTTGATAGAGACCTGTCACCTGCCAGAGGAGAGGGTTTAGCAGGTTGCCAGGAGCCCCTCTTTAAAGTGCTACAACCTCATATTCATTCACTGAGACAGCAACAGTCATCCAGCCCATGCAGAAGTGGCCTGCTGTCCTGAACATGTGCTCTTCATCAAGGAGGATTTTTCCTTCCATATGTGAAGTTGCAGGAGACCTGTCTGTGCCTTTTTGGAGAAAGAAGATAGTATTTCTAGTCACCAGTGACATAGTATTTCTATTGACTGATGACTTCACTGATTGGTTATGCATGTCATATCCAGGATTGGGCTTGCAGTTATGAGACAAAGGAACGAGTAATAATGCTGGTCTTCTCAAAGAACGTTCCACATTGCTGATGACAGCGAAACCAGTCTTCACCCAGCCTTGTAAACTTTCTTAGATTCCTCTTGGCCAGGCTCTCTTTTGCCAGGAGCTGAACTCCTGTAAACGTTCTTAAACTGATGGTGGTTGCAATAATTTTAGAGACCTTAGCCTGTACTGCCTTGCTGCCTATGGCTGTGTGAAGAAATATGAGAAGATGGTAGCGTGAAGAGCTGGGTGGGAGGAAAGGGAGGAGGAAACTTCTTGTGAGAGTCGTTGGAAAGTAGTGGTTACAGTTTCTGTAAGCTGTAATAAAGACAGTGTTGGATCTACAGTAGTGTTTGTCCATTTTGTCAGTTGTGTTTTACTGGAGTTTTTTTCTTTTGTAATTATGACAAAATACTAGAGTGTGTGCCTCTGGTCATAAAGACGTGCTTTGAAAGCTTTAGGAGTGGCAGTACTCTGGTGGTCTCCAGCCTGCACCACTGACTACATAGTATCCAGTGCAGACCAATAGATTTTTTTAAAGTTCATACTAAGTACTTCAGATTGCCCAGAGTGAGAGACACTGCGTGTAGTATTATAATGTAGGAAGCATTTAATTTTTCTTCTTCTGTTTAAAATGCTCAGGAAAGTGTTTTTGAAAACTAAGTTCAAAAGAACAGGAATTATTTTTTTTTCTTTTGAATTCTCCAAAATGTGTGTGCCAAATGCATAACATCAGCCTAACAGGATATAAAAATTGAAGTGAAATTTTAAAGGAAATCTGTTACTCTTTCTAGCTTTCATGTTCAGTTTCTCTCAGGATAACAATTTCAGCCTTTCAGATGTAGTGTTAAGTCCTCCTCATTAACTAGGTAGTGTTTAGTGTGGAATCTAGCAGTGTTGAAGGAAACTCACAGCCATAGAATCATGAAATGGTTTGGGTTGGAAGGGACCTCAAAGACCATCTAGTTCCCTCCCCCCTGCCATGGGCAGGGACACCCTCCACCAGACCAGGTTGCCCAAAGCCCCATCCAACCTGGCCTTGAACGCTTCCAGGGATGGGGCATCCACAGCTTCTCTGGGCAACCTGTTCCGGTATTTCACCACCCTCGCAGTAAAGAATTCCTTCTTAATATCTAATCTAAATCTACCCTCTTTTAGTTTAAACAGTCACTGTCAACACCAGTCACTGGTAAACAGTAAAAATACTTCCTATGGTACATATGAAGCAAATGCATTAACTTTCTTTTATGAAAGCAAGATGGCATAATGCGTTACTATGTGTATTGATTCTTGTGTGAACTTTTCACTTTGTACATTTGAGAGCACGTAGCATGTTAATGGGATTCCGTGTGTCATTAGTAAATGCTAGTTCCCGAAGCGTTTAATATACTACAAGTAGTTTCACTTTTTCAAGTCTCAGTGCAAAAAACCCATTTTGGTATAAATTGCCTGTGTTTTACAAATTGACATTTTCATTAAAAGACTGACATTTAATATTAAAGCAGTGTAGTCTGATGCTTGTGAACTGCTGCCATTTCAGGTGTTTTACTGTGCCTGCAATGGTCATAAATGCAATGGTGGTGCAAAAGGGAGAGGATGATGGGTTCCTCCAGAGAGAAGACTGACAAGTACATTAGGAGAAGATTATGCAAACCACTACTGAGCTACATATAGTTTTGAGATAAATTGAAATTGTGGAGTAACTGCTGGCTTGTGTTATGGGTTATTGGTTTACACGATGAAGGGGTTTTTTTGGTTTTGTTTCTTTAGGTGCTTGCAGTAGGGTAGGCCTTTTTGTGGAATTTTCAGCTAAATCTGGGTAGTTCTTGTTGTGGGCCTGTTAAGTACAGGACAAATTTGCTGTGTAGCAGATTGCTCTGAAGTATTTGGAAAGTAAAAATAACACACTATCAGAGTCCTAGAACATTGGAAAATGTGGGGAAAGGATTGGGCTTTTAATGCTGTTGTCTGGCTGCATTTCATGACTTTATCACATTCTTCGTTGCTAGTTAAATGAGGCACCAGTGAATGAAGGGGGTATGCAGTGTGTCAGAGAAGCTAGACTGTGCGCAGTGAGGGTGCGCAGACTCGCTGCACAGGTCATTGAGTAAAAGTAGTGTGTGCATAAGGAAATGGTGAAGTTAAATCTTTGTGCGTCCTTGACTTTGCTCCTTTACGTATTGTATTTTCATACCCAAGCATTGTTCTTACCCATTTTTCTTGTTTTGTCTTAAAATAGTTTTGATTGTGAGTTGTAAACAGAGCCTTTCAGTATTTGCTCTTTCAGCAAATTTGGAATTGGGTGTTATAGCCTCCAGCACTGGTAATGTAGCTGAACTCTACCTGTTTGGAGAGTTGCAGACTTGTCATGAGATTTGTAGTTCATAGCTCTCTTCATTTAAGGTCGGGATTCAGTCCTGCTAGTCTCATAGATAAAACTTCACATGCATTTTAGATACCACTGTATTCTGAATAGTCTAAAATGCAGAAAAGTCTTTGGAGAAATGTAAGGAAATGTTCTCAATTGTTTGCAGTTGAACAGCTTATCATGTCAGTACAAACCCATTGCTAGCCTGTGGGTCACATTTTTTTCTGTGAGATACTTCCTCCGCTCTTACTGAGTTTTCTGCAGAAGTGATGAGAAGTGGCTGCTTAAGATTTGCCAGCTTTCTTGCTTGAATAGAGTTTCTACCTTGTGGGACTAGATTGCAAGTCTAGAGTTTTTGGGGGTTGGGTTTGGTGGTTTTTTTTAATCGCTATTTACACGTAGCTAAGAACTTGCACTGTGTTTTCTGTTGTGAGGGTTTAAATTAGTGGGATGCGTGTTGAACGTAACTAAAGTGTTTAGTGTACCTGAAGTTTAGAAAAAAGTTTGTTGGGTTTTTTTCCCCTGTGGAAGTGCTGACTACTACAACAGTACTTCCATAACAAAACTGAGAATGTTTTGAGGAACAAAAATTTTGAGGAAAACTAGTAATTGTCTCAGAACAAATTAAATAGTAATCCCTAATTTTTTCCCCACATGAACATTCCATATCTCAGATTGTTTCCTCTTAGTCTTGAGTATAAATAGGGTAATATCACAGTCAACTGAACCTATTATATACTATTACTGAATGTGAACTTTAGAATTTTAATTATTTTTAATCATGTAATAACAATGCTCAGTTTTGTTCTTTGCTAAGTTGACTTAGTTTTCTGTCCATTTGTGTGAAGATGCTCAACTAACTTAAGAGGAGTCCTTTGGGAACTGTTTTGAGATACTCTTAAACCCTTGTATATTCTGTGTTACTGCTTTATATGTGCTAACAAACTGATTTCTGTTTGTACTAGTAACCTGGGGCATTTCAGAGATGTAAAAATATTTCTGTTGTTCTTTACAGGTTGCAAACAATCTTTGCAAAATTTGATGAAGTGAGAAACTCTGGAAATATGATTTTAAGTAGCATCAGTGGTGAGTATGAAAGATCATATATTTATAATCAGCTTCCGATTAATACAAAATAAATATTTAAATGTTAGGGTTATCAGTGTGAGATGGATAACTAGAAACATATGGAAGTACTAAGAAAATGAGACAGTGAAACAAACTTATACTGTGTTACCGAAAGTATTTTCAGAATATAATGGCAAAAGGTGTTGAAACTGCATGGAAACAAGCAGTGAATCTTTAACAAGTTACATGTGTGCTTAGTAGAGGATAGAAGAATCCTGCAAAGTATTCATGCATGGGAAAAGAAAATCAAATGAACCGTTATCCTCTCTTCCAGTATATTTCTAAAAGAAAATGGTAATGCAGTGACAAATGTGTTTGATTTCTTCTCAGTTAAAATGATGACTAATGATTCTAATACATGAAGTTTTAAATTACAGAAATAGGTGAGCACAGCATTCAGAGACACTTAAATTTTGAAGTTAAGACTTTACTGAGTTTGAGCTCTTTACTTTTGGTGTGTTTTATGAAAAGAAAACTGTTGTGCAGAGAATCCTTGTTGCTTCCTACTACATTCTTGATGCAGTATTTTGTAGTATAAAAGAGTAAAACCACAATTTCTTACTTAAAGCAATAACTTAAGAAAAAACAGTTGCGCAACAGCACAACAAGGGAGGCGTGGCAGTGGCTTTAATATAGTTGTTTTTGAAAGCTTCATTGTCTGTCTTTTGCAGAGAATCAGTTAATCTTGTTTTGTAGGGCAGGGTTCTAATGTTCATTTTCCTTTCAAAGCAACTATGCTGACTTAAAAAGCAGACTCTGCTAGATCTGAAAAGTGTAGAGTAGAAATATTTTGAGGAATGCATATGATTTGTTAATGTACTCAATTATACCTTTTCATTTAAATATTCTTGCCCTTTTCTGGTTAGTGTGAAAACAGAAGAGACTGTAGGTTCAAAGGAATGTGTTTTTACAGTCTTTTCTTTGAGGCGGTAAGAGTTTCCATGCTGCATTCTGCTTTGAAATAAAACACTACTATTCTTGAACACCTAATACAAAAATAGATTTGTAAGGATTAGTATAAAAGAAACTGAAATAAAACATACTAGTTGGAGGGGGACATGTTTTACATAAATGTTATATTAGATTGTAAATTTACTCATTGTTTAAGGGTAAACCACTATGTGTTTAAAGTTAATACTGCTGCATAGGTTTGAGATGTTCAAAGATGCATTTTACATGGGTTTTTTTTGTCCTGTTGGTAGTTCTCAGGAGAATGGGGAAAGTTACATAAAGGAATATAAATGCATTGAAATAATTTAAATATATATGAAATTACAAATATAATGTTGCTGGACTACTTTACATACCACTTCTCAGCTTTTTCTCTCTGTTTAGAGAGAGTTGATTTTTTTCTTTAAACCATTTTTATCTCATCTGTAAAATGCAGGTATTAATGCTGATTTACAGTGGTATAAACCATTTATTTTGTCTATAGGTGGCAATTTCTATGCAAAAGTTACTACGATTCTGATTTGGTACCATAGAGACAGAATCCCTCTAATAAGTTGGTTTCAGTATCTTTCCTTGAACCTAATTTATCTCTTGCATCCATCTAGACATTTTTTTTAATGTTATTGAAAAGATAGTCTTCCATTGTTAGTGCTTTATCTTGGCTTTATCTGTCATTATTCTCTGAAGGACAATTTGTATTTACTGCTTGCACGTGTAGATTGAAAGTTACTGTTGAATTCCTTGTAGCCTTGTTACCACCTTTTCTTGTAGGATCTTTATCAAGCATCTCTGGATAAAGGCCAGATTTTAATGTCTAAATCCATCTGTTACTGCATTGAGGATTTTTTTTTAGTGCTTTGGATATTTTGGAGTAGGTTTTGGGACAGTAGGGGGGTATAGGGTTATGTTTCAGAGGGGAGGGAGGGGGTAAAAAAATGTTCAACAGGCTTTAATATAATTAGACTGACACGGCTCTGTAGTGGACCTTTTTTCCAGCAAAAGGAATGGCTTTTTGCCAGATTGAGTTACTTTCCCAAATAAGTTAACTGTACTGATGAAGGTTCTCTTCAGCGTGTCACGGATAGGGAAGGGCTTCCTAATACAACTGTGGGAGATGTCGGCTTCTTCATAGTCCTGAGTGACACTGCTCTGGTAGTAAATCTTTGTTGTGTTGACCTAGTTTCTGAGAATCCAGAGATGTGATTTAGGAATCTTTTGTCAAATAATACTAATGTCAGTGTTTCACTCTCTTTATTCAGCGTGTATTTAGGAGGAAGGAAAAAAAAAAAGAAAGAAAAAAGAATAAACCCCTCAAAATTAACAGCTTTAAACAATCTGAATACAAGAATGTTCTCCGTAGTATTTTAAATAATCAAAACAAATATATATATTCTTAAAAATGTTTGTACTGACATGATTAAACACATGACAGGTTTTAAAAACATTGTATTGGTATGCTTAGTTATGTGGGAGAAATACAGGGAGGAGAGAGAGGAAAAGATATTGTACCTGCAGTCTTATGCACACTGGTAGATTTAATATCTTGTTATCCCTGTGACTGAGTTAGAGCGGGCCTGGCGTGAACAGTCCCTTTAGTCTGGTGTTGCCATCTTCCTTTATCGAATCTGATCCCTGGTAAAACTGTAAAGAGAAGGAGGGCAACGAGTTACCATTGGAGACTGACAGATCCTCTTGGAGGGCAGATGAGGTGAAAAGCATATTTAAACATGTACGGATGGAATAATTGGGGCAGGATGTAGCCAGGAGTTTCAAAAGCCAGCAGATGAGAAGGCACCGTGTCTAACAAGAGGACCGGGCAAGAGTCTTAGTGCTTTTGCGTGATGTGGATGTCTTACAGGCTTAAATAATGTCACACTGCTAACTCGCCTCTCCAACTGACCTTTGATTTCTTTCTTTCTTTTTAAATTATTTTCCTCCCTTCCCCCAATTTTCTTTGCCCTCAGATGTGGATAGTAAAACCAGGCATCATTTCTTCAGTGCGAATTATGTGAATGAATTTGCTGTTATGAAAACCTTGGGGTGTGTTTACGTTCATGACGATGTTGCATAGTAAGAGAATCATATCAAGACGTTTGCCTGTTAAGCAAAATCTTACGTGTGCTGCTAGTTTTGCCCTTTCACTCCACCAGAAATAGATGTATATTCCTGCAAACTGGAGAAGGTTCTTTAAAGCACCTCCCCGTTTTTCAGCAAATGAATGTTCATTTCTATGGAAACAGAACTGGCAGCCAATGTCAAAGCTGCAAAAGCGCTTGTTTCTGCTGCCCGAGATTTGTAAATACTGTTTTCTCTAAGAGAATTTCAAACAGACTCCTGTATCTGGTAGTAGTGTAAATTTTGAGACAGGGAATTAAAAGAAAAGTAGGGAAAATAATAATATAGAGCTCTCTACTTTGCCTTGTTCAGCAGACAGAATGATTTGAGCTGAATGTAAATTGTACATCTCTATTCAACCCGTGCAATTTTCCCATTTTAATGGTAAGCCTGATAGCATTAGCTTTACAAACACAAAATGTGACAGGTAGGATACAGTGACGTTAGTATCGTGGTTGTGAGGGAGCTGTGTTATGGGTGATAAACATGCAGTTGAGGTGTATGTTCTCCTAAAAAAGAAAAAAAGGGCAAATAAAAACCTATAGCACAAGTGTGTTTCTGTTTGCCCACATTACGCTTTTGTTTTTTATTTCCCTTTGCTGTTTTCTTTTTGGAAATATAGTTACTATGGAAACAATGATGACATACTCTGCCAGAGCTTGCCAGTGTGGCACAGTATGGATGTGTATAGTTGGGGGAAATCCGGAAAGTGGTGATAGCTGCCGTGATGGTTTTATAGGGGTTTTTTTTGCTGCATGTATTTCTTTTGCTTGCTCAACGCAAATGGTCACAGTGCGGCCACGTAATTTTAAATTTCAGCTGTTGTTCTTGCTGGTTTATAATTTTAAATAGGAAAATTCACTGACCAGTGAAGCGTATGGGTCAGTTCAAGCCCGTTTGGAAGCAAAGGGCCTCAGCAGGCTCACGCTTCCACTGGCTTTTAAGGAGCTTGCGTGAGTTTTTGAATTATTACTACAGAGGACTGTGCCCCAGCTCCTGAAAATGCACGGCAAGAGGAAATAAATTGGAACTTTTTTTTTAATTACTTTATTGGACTGCGCTCTTTCTACCTTCAGTATGTCACTTAAAACATTGATTTTTTTTTTTTTTTTTTGAATAAACTGTAAACAGCAGTCCAGGTTTTGGGTAGGTTGTCATTATAGTTCCCATACCACCGCAGACTGCTCTCCAGCATCTGTTGCACGCACGCTTTGAAAAGCTGCTTCTCCTCAAAGTTTTGAGGGGATTCCCAGGCTGCTGCTGCCGAAGAGCACCTCTCTTCAAGGGGCTGCCGGCTGCTGCCTGTGGTTGTGATTGACTTGTTTGTGGAATGCAGGAAGGCTCTTGCATCGTTGTCCGCGGCGGGAGCGGGGGAGGGGAAAAACTTCACGGTGCAAGGGTGAAATTTCACCTCACGGGCATTACGGGCGGGCCTGCCCTTCCCCGGTTGCTGGGGCCGGGGCGGCGGGGGCGGACACTACCCGGCG
>VXBL01003140.1:63940-88858 GCA_013400195.1 Aramus guarauna
GCTGCCCGGGGAGCGGTGCCGTATCGCCAGCGAGGCGCGCAGGTCGGTCAGGGCGCTCGGTGGCCGGAGGAGCCCGCCGAGGCCGAGCGATGCCCTCCGGTGAGGGGGAAGGCGGTCCGCCGGGCTCCGCTCCTCTTCTTCCGCCTCCCAAAGCAAGGTTTGAGTGTGTTAAGTCTCCCGTGTGGTAGGCTGACATCTTACCCTGGTGCCGTTAGCTTCCGCTGGAGTCCGTCCCTCACGGACGGTACGTGCAGCTGGAGGTACCCGAGCGCGGCAGCTCTCGTCTTTTTTTTTTTTTTTNCACTTTTTTTTCTTTTTTCTTTTTTTTTTTTTTTTTTTTTTTTAAATTTTAACCACGCGTGGATCTCTGGGATGGTCCAGGATCTTAATTATTTACAACGCAGGCGGTTTCCAGTCTGCATGTCTGTGTTGGCTTTCTGTTTACCCCTCTTGTCTCAGTGTCAGCTGTGTGAGCCAGCTCTCTGAGATAAGACCGCATTCACTATACGGCTTTATAAACTAGCGAATGTTGATCTGCGCTGCTTTGGGAAGAAATTCATAGTAATTCAGTGCGGCCATAAAAGAACTGCCTCGTTTCTAGGGCGAGGGATATATATTTAATAAAGACATGGGATGTCACTACATTTCCTTCACTGCACAGGGTGTTGTTACACAAACCAAGGGAAAGTAGGTCAGTAAAGCAATACAAGCTATATTGTTGTGTTTTGATTAAAAACTGGACGTATGTTTTGTCTTTGTTGCATCTCTTGGTTTTGCATGACAGACAGGTTCTTTGAGTTTAATAACTCGCTAACTTTCTGTATGTGTGTTATTTTCAGAGAAACTTCAGAAGCGTTCATTAAGCTTGCAGCAAGTTTAGGGGTGGAGGAGGAGGGCTGCGCTTTTACAGATGATGATATGCATAGTTTTAAATAAGTTAAGGAAAATGGTCTTATAGAGATCATGTGTTTAGATTAAGGTGAATATTTTATCTGAATTTGCTAAAACATCAGTAGTAAGAGTCCTGAGAGAGACCTTTTCTTAAGGGGCCCTGAAATGTGTGTTTCTCGCTTAGTTCTTTGATATGTTAGAGGTTGAAAGAGATGATCAGTGTGACCAAAGCAGTGAAATTAAGGCTGGACTGTATAGTTTAAACAAAATTGGGCAGTTCTCTGATGTTTATGTTTTTGTTTGTCATCCACAAGATGCAAAGAAAGTCACGGTCTTTGTAGCACTGAACGTGTAGTAAGCTCGCTCGCTCTTCTTGAGATCTTTTTTCTAGGAATGTTTTTCTTAGTCTTTTGTTTCCTTCCTGTGAAGCAACACAGTTCTCCATGGCGTAAACATGGATTGCGGTAACTTGCAGATTAAGGATGCAAGTTGTAGCATGTTAAGAAATAACTGTATTCCCTAGGCAAAGCCATAGGATTTTTGTGGTTCTGTAATGGTCGAGGTTTATAAAGTGAGGGTGGTTGTGGAGCTCTCTTCTGTATAATTTAATTCGTCATTAACAAAGGCACTAAGAACAAAGTACTGTTCAGGCAGTCAGCTGACGTTCTGTGTAGGAGCTTTGAGCAATAATGCCAGATACAATTAACAGTGTGTAGGATGATTATGTAGCTGTTGGTCTCTTAAAACTACTGCTTACCACATTTACAAGGAATTCAGTCTTCTGACATTGTGTTATGAAACTGCTAGGGAAAACAAAAGCCTAGTTACTGTTAAGAAAACTTGATCTTTTTTCTGAATTTAAATGTAGGGTTTGCCATGATCTTTTGTTTTGCAAATATCCCGTACATCCTCCTAATATATGCAACGTGGAAGAAACAATCTGTTTTAAGGTTAGTGATTCTGTAGCCTTTGAGAAATGTCTTTCCTTGACAAAATGTCACTTTGTTGCGGCCAGTATTTATGTTTAACTTATTTTTTTGGGAGACTGCTGATTTTCTGGAAGGTGTCATGCAGACACTTCAGAGAGCAGAAATTTTTATTTATTTTATTTGGTTTGCTCACTTAATCAGCCTAAATATGTTCCAAAATTGCACAGAGTAGGTTTGGAAATTCTATAAGAGATGGTAATTTCAACATTTTATCTTGAATGCAAGGCACTGCTTTATTGTAACCTTTTGGATTTTTTTTTTGTTTTGTTTTCTTGAACACAAGAAGAAATGTAAATAAAACATGGTGCTTAACTGTTGAGTCTTGATCTGATTTCTCAAGTGAAGATTAAAGGGAAGAGCCAGATTTTCTGTTTGCCCCCATGTAACTGCCTCAAGCTCTCCAATCTTTGTTGGAAGAATGTAGAGGGGGGTGGAAAAACAAAACAGTACTGTGTTTGTGGCCCAGCAACCAGTTGGACTGTTACTTCTGCCGCACTGAGTGTGTGCCAGTGGGAAAGCATGCACTGTCTCAGTCTGAAAGGCATTTGACATACTTGTGCGAATGTAGGTCTGTGTTTGACCTGCGAGTTGCGTTTGAGGCTGCTGAGGGAAACCAGTCAGGAACCGTTCCTCGCTCTGGATTTCTTGTTCCTTGGAGCGGATGAGGCATTTCTGCCCTTATCTGTTGATAACCAGATTAGGGTGTTTAGGAGGTTGCTAACAGAATTGCAGTGCAGCACATCCTGTTGTGCGTTCTTCTCAGGGTTGGTAATTCGGTGGCTTCCATCAGTGCTTTCTCACCCTGTTGTCAGTCTGCACTATGCTACTTTGTTGTTTCGTAGGTAAGGGACTGTCGTGCTCCCAATTGAATAAGGTAATTGGAATAAGGACAAAATTATCCACCTAAAACTATGAGGGGCCGTGAAGGGAAGATTAGACATAGGTTTTCTTAAGATAAACATACTGCAGTACCAGACATAAGGTATTTGAGGGTTATCTAAAAGCATATAATCAGCTTTGTAAGAGGACATATTTGGTACACACATTTGTTGCACTATTAAATACTAAGTATAGTATTTTGAATTGTATAATGCATGAGATAAATCTACTTTTTTATTAGTCAATTTTTATTTAAATGGCATACAATGTAATGATGTTTCATGACTTCAAGCACTTGTCATACTTCAGATGATAAAGCATATGTAACTGGTTTATGAGTAGGAATTATCCTTATGTCTTACTATATATGCATATCAAATTATGGGTTTTGTCTTCTTTCAAAGTAGTTCATTAATGCAAGCATGGTCCTAGAGCACAAGAACAATTATCTTCTATTCCCTGATGATGTTCTGAGTAGAAGGCTGTCTTCCTAAGTCTTTAATCTGATTAGTAGTTTCTGTAAAATACGGGTGCTGTACAGCTTTAATATTTTACTTTTGACTGAAAAAAAGATTCGACATATTAAAGGTACAGAAGCTATAGTGATGCATGAGACATAAGCTTGATTTAAAAAAATATATAATTGTAGTGCATATGCATTTCTGATGTGTATTTCTGATTTTGCCTTCTTCTGGTAGGAGGGAGGAGGCTTTTGAAACCAGCAGAGTCCTGTGAATGATGCTAATAAAGTAATTACTACACTGGCCTAGAAATTTGGCAGGATGTAACTGGTGCTTTGTACCATTCAGAGCTGTTTCCTGGAAAAAATGTTATAGATAGTAGCAGAAGTTTCTTCAGGGGAATAGAAATGCATCACTTGTTCCCTTTTCTGTTCTTCTTTGGGCCTATTTTTTTTAACATACTGACTGCGCCTGCACTGGCGTCTTGTTCTGTAATTGCTCCGCACCCCTTCTCTTCCGTTGTTAGCAGTTGGTGGGCACATTGGTTTGGGAAATGGCTTTGCTCAGCCACTGTGCCTGAGAGAGGAAGGACAGATACCGTGAGCTGGAATTTGATTGCTGTTCCGAACCAAACCAGTGCAAAGCTTCTTTTCATGGTAAGGTCATATGCTCCCAGTGATTAACATAGACTCTGAGTAGCGTTTTGTCTATAAAGTACATGTACTGTTGCTAATAGCAGTGAAAGGACAGTGGGACAGTGAAACAACTGAGTGGGAGGGAATGTGTAAACAATCCAAGGGCTATATGAAAAGACACAGTTTCTTCTTAGAGAAGGGATGAATACAGCAAGGTTCAACACTGATGCAAATAAAAAAAAACCAAGAAAGAAGCATGCAAATCAGAGCATTTCTTAAAAAACAAAGCTGCAAACATATGACAAACAGTAATTTTCTCAAAACCAGCTTGGATTCTAGAGTGGTAACTGCATTTCACTTGATTTTATTTTTTTTTTTTTAATATTCTAGAATAATAACTACAAGTATGTTTTGTCTTCCTATTTCTAAAGCACACTTTTAAAGTGTCAAGGAATATTTGATGGGGAATTTGAGTGGTGGTGGTTGTTGTTTCCATTAAACATGAAACAACAGTCCACTGAAAAGGTTTCCAGGCATATTTAATCTGGCATTCAAAAGTGCTAGTTACCTTCGGAGGCTAGTTCTGCTTGTTTTTAAGAACGAGTTACATAAGAAAAAGAAAATTCTTTGATGTTTCAGTTGATATCTTTATTTGTTTTGAAATATCTTTGATTATTCCAGACTGTTTCTGATACTATGGGATGAGGTTTTTAAGTGGGTTGGTTGGTTGTTTTTTTTTAAAGGTACATTTTGCAATAAGCATTAGAATTCCCAACAGCCCAAAGAAAAATTTAAAGTCTAGTAAGGATTTTCTTTGACAGATGTTGCAAGACTCTTTTCACATGACTAATTGGGTATTTGCCTTGCAGGGTTAATTTTCATCTTGGTTATCTGTTAAATATGTCAAGTTTTTTCTTACTGTTATATGTTATTTTTAATAAAATCTTAATGTAGTAAATACTGATGAGGAAGTAAGCTATAATTGGATTGTTTCAGGTGTCTGAAATCCCTTCAGAAGTGAAGGTTCTGCTATAATGTTCACTTGAATCAGAAATTCCACTGTGTGCTGCATTTATAAAGAAACCTTACGTTTAAAGAGTTGTGTTTTGGCTTTTGTGCATTCTTTCCTTTCCCAAGTCCTTCATCAAAACACGCTGCTGTAGCGACAGCAAGGGAGAGCGGTGCTTATCTTGAAAGAGCCTTTTGAAAACCATCTATGCCTCTAGATTCTTATAAGTAACAACTGTAATTTAAAACTCAAATGAGTTGCATGGCTATATGGAGTATAGGCAACAAGATTTTAATAGTTACTGGTTTAAAATTTCTCTGGTATAGCTTTGCATGTATTTAATTGATGTGAAAATTCTTCTCTTCAACTGCGAAGTGGTTAAAAGACCTCAAAATTATGGATGGTTGGAGCCTCAGGAAAGGTGAGGGGAAGGGATGAAGGTGTATAGTGTGAAGATGTATAGCAAGGTTCTTAATAGCCTGCAGAAGAAACTTGCTTTCTTCAAATTAGATATTTTAGCTTTCATCAAATGTCAGGAGCTCCGTGATGTTCCTTAGTCATCTAAGCAATTAACATAGGTAGATTTATATTTGCTGAAATATCCTTTTATTGTTATGAATTGTTTTGTGTGTTGACCTGATAAAAGTCCTTTGATCAACCAACTTATGCAATATGAGGTCTGCTATTGAACTTAAAGGTCAAGAGCATTTCTGTGTAGATTGTTTTTGTTTAAAATCTCTTTGAAGTGTTGAGTTGATTTTTGCAAACTATTTAGAAACACTGAGGGAAGTGGGCAGTATGTATTACTTTGGGTTTCGATGATGTTCTCACAAAAGAGGAGGAGAAATGGCAGCTACTAAAACTGCCTACTTAGAGACCAAACATATTTGACATAATGCTTTAATCTCCACTTCTGAATACGTGAGGTAGGGAACAGGTTGGTCAGTGAGCTCAAAGACCACTAACAACTTATTTTATTCTGTGCTGTGGTGTGCACATTTTCGTGTTCAGGGATTAATATTATTTTCTAATTCCTGAACTACAGGGATTTAAAGTAAATTTAGAAAAAATAAGTCTCTCTGCATCTTATCTGCTGTATGTTCATATTAGAGTTATACTTTCTGCTTCTAGGACTTACGTTTTATTTTTTAACATGCCTTGCTAGTTTACATTTTCAGCATAGAAATTGTTTAACACACAGAAATTTGCCACACTAAAAAGTAATGTGAGCTTTGCTTCTAAGAGAAATTCCCTGATGATAGACATAAATCTGTCAGCCTCTAATAGTAAATCACAATTTAAGCTGTTTGTAAAGCTTCTTATTGATGTTGTATGATATATATCACATGGCCCTTTGCTATCACATACACAGGTGATCTGTGTTAAAGGTGAATGAACAAGGTCCTTAAGTCTGCCTTTCTTACCTTTGCTCTGATGTAATTGATGGTTTGAAAAATCAAAGCATTAAACTCTTTAAATGTTTCTGTGTGAATGACTTAAATATCAGAAATGCCACAAATAATTTCTTCCTCACTGGATATGAGGTGTTCGATAGACTTAGCTACAGATACTAAAATGATCGTACTTTTTTCTCACGTTTCTGAACTTAAATACATTGATAATGCTAGTTATATCATTGTAATTTATGGATACTGGATTCTAAATATGTGTTTTCATATTAAATATATTAGTTTAAAAATAGGTTATTGGATTTACTGAAGAAAATACTTGTGCTGTTGAGAGTAGTTAGTTGATGCACAAGCAAAGGGAATTTGTGAAGAAAGAAAGAAACTGAGTTCTGGAGCCTAGGTAGTGAAGACAGTAATGAAAGCAGCCCTACTGAGTAAAGACCAGCTGTTGAGTTATAGAGTATTTTAAAGGCGAATAGCGGGGTTTGTACTTCAAGAATATATTTAAAGTGGTAGCTTTTTTAGAGGGCAACTTAACCAACGTAGTGAAGGGTTAGGCCAAGAATGAGGTGTGAATTCAGACAGGCTACAATAGTTTAACAACAGTTAAATGAATAATAACTCTTGATACAAATGATGAGTCTGTCTTATGGTCCACAGATTTACCAGGCAGCAAGTAAAAATTCTCTTCAAGCCTTTCATTTCTTTTTTGGTTGTCACTGTTTTAAGTGAACTACCTAATTTCATTTTAATCACTGTCTGGATAGGGAGACTTTCTAAGGGAGTACTCATATTAATTTACTAGAGATCTTGATTGTTTCAGAAGTTACTGCCCTTCTCAGCTTTACTTCTGAAATTTCATAGGAGAGTAAAACACCTGTGCTGAGGTGGACATATTTTACTTTGTGCGAAAACAGAGGAGTATTCCCATCAGTTTCTGCGTTACAGCTACTGAGTGAACCGATAATGCGTTCAAATTGTCAGAATTATCAGTCTTTAATTTCCTCTGCAAATCACGTCTGTGTCCTCCTTAGACCTTTTTTTCCTTCCCCCCCACCCAAAAGACGCATTACTTGTTAACATTTTGGCACTGGGCATAGTGCAGAGTGGCCCAAAGCAATAACATAGTACAAATGTTGAAGTACAGTAACAATAAGTATATACTTTTTTTTTTAAATCTTGCTCTTCAGTCATGAATCCTGTTTTAGATGTTGCCTTGTCATGAATTCTGGAGACTTTGGCTATCTTTCTCTTCTTCCTTTACTAATAAAATTATGCTTTGGTTACTAGTAGGTTATAGACTGTTAGGTGTTGATTCAGGAGGCTATTGAACATGCCTGAGGAAAGGTAATTAAAGTGAAATTGATGGTTTCTAAAGTACAGTAATATTGACTGCATCTCCAGTTTTCAGTAAGTTACTCTGAGTAGCATTTGAGAAAATTATAACAGGAAAGCCCAGTTGCAAGAATTTAAAACTAACCAAAGGATTTTTTTTTTTTTTTAACAAATGTAATTGGACTGTGGAAATAATTTTAAAGATGCTAAAAAGGTAAAAAATACAGCAAGATATGCAGAAACCGTTTTCAACTCTAATAGGAAAAAAGGAGAAAATAACTTTCACTTTGGTTTAAAGGAGGTATTCCAGAACTAGAAATTGAAATGAAGCCTTGCTTGGGAGGGAGATTAACTCAGTTACTCTAGCTTGTTGCAGCTTTGTTTGAAACCTGTATTTACATTGTGTCTTTCAGCCAAACAATAGTAAGATGAACTGTAAGACTAGCTTTCCTTAGGGTCAGGACAGTACAGCTGGAATAGGTTATATTTTTTCTGAATTAAATCATTTCTGAACATATTCCTTCATGAAATTAGTGAGGGAAATGGATGAATTGTTAGTATCATTCGAATTGGCCTGTAAGAAAAGTGGATAATTATTGTGGCAAGTGCCATTGCCACTCCAAAGTATTTATTTTCTAAATGTTTGTCAGGTTTAGTCTACTTTTTCCAGTTTTCCCTTCTCTTTTGCCCCATTCATTTAGATTCCTGTTTAAAAAAACTAATAAACAAAAAAAGGGTGCATTTGCCTTGAGCCTCTTTGTGTGCTGTAGCTGATCAATGGAATGTAGGAGAGCTGTACTCTGCTCTTGTTGAAAAGTTCGGGGAACGTTCTCAGAATTTGAGATGGGAGCAACAGCATAAATTTAACTGATGAATCTTTGCTTCCTTCCTCTTACTGACTGGTGCTTGCCATGCTTGCTGCCTTTTTGAAAATTTTAAAAGACACTCTAGTCCACTGGAACTGCCTGAAAAACTAACATGTGAAAGAATATGTTTGGCTTCACAGTTGGCTTTAGTACATTGGGGGTTTTTTTGAACAAAGTTGTATTACTTACCTACTTGTGTCATTTTTGTTCTCTCCCTCCCACAGTTAGCGAGATTACAGTGGAAAAAGGAGTCTCTTTTGGTAAGAATTTGAGATTTGCTGATGAGCATCAGAATAAGTTGCACAGAACATGAGAACGCTTGCCAGCACTGAATCATAGGTACAGTTGCCTCCTTTGGGAATGCAAAGAGAAACAGAGGAGGTACCATGAAGTAAATTTAAATCTGGCATGTCGTTATTTCCTTCACTATGTTGTATTCTGAAGAACTATGCTCAGCATCGTGGGAAGCAGATTTTGGTTTTGAATGAGAATTTGTGTCCTAATAGTTCAAGATCCCTCTACCTGCTGTGGCACAGGGAGAATGGCCTATGCCCTTACAGTAGATCTAAAGCATCTTAGGTGTGATTCATCTGCCCGGACATAGGCATCTAATGCCATCTGAGGTGCCTTGCAGTATCCACACTAGCCACACGGAGCAAACAAGCTTGACATGAGACCCGCAAGAGATTTGTGCCCTTCTGGAATGTCAGCTGGCGGTCAGACAGGATACCCAGGACTGTCTAAACTGGTTTTAGATGACTCTGCTTAGGCAAATGAATCCTGTCTTTTGTGTCAGGACAAACAGATTTGGGCTCTGTGGCATGCCTGATGTGTAAGGGATAAAGTGCTCACTAAATGATGTGGGGCATTGGCTTGAAGTATGGATTAGAAGGATCAAGTAACCTGATGCATCTGTAGTGCTCGGGGCTTCATTTTCATGCTTGACAGAAGTTGTTGTAGGCTGCACCAGTTCATCTGGAATTGAGCTAACGATCCAGTCCCAGATGTTCCAAGTAATTGATGCAGTCTATGTTTGTAAATCACTGAAGGGAGACTGGTGGTTGGCATCTTGGTAGGCGCAGTATGTGGGAGTGACTTGGGAAATGTAAGGAGTTCATCTACTTGTCATTGTTTTGCTTGGGCATGATTTTGCCATCATGTCGTTATAAACAGTTTGTGGTGTGGAAGAGGAACTGTTAGCAGTAGTTCAAAAACAGTTAGTATCTGTTAGCAATACTTGAAAGGAAGATGGGTATAGGAAGGGCAAGTTTATAACAAAAGTCAAAGTTTAAAAGCAGTTTTATTAAAGATGCTATGTTCTTTGGTTTGACTTGTCAATCTACTGTAAAATACAGCAAGTTGGTATTTACAACCCTAGTAGTGTTAGATATGTAAGATGTCAATACTGATGCAATATGAGAGTTGCCTTTATGGCCATGTTGCGTGGCAGGGGAACCAGTTTTGTTTTTTTCCCGTATGGTGTTACTTCGGATCTGCTTTAAGATCAGTTAACTTCTGACTGGGTCCTTCTGAGAGTAGCATGAGCAGAATATAGAGCTTCTGTTTCTCCAGCTGTGTAGATGATACTCTATTTTTTCCTTCTCTTATTGACTGTGACTTACAAAATGTTAGATATTAAATGTCATGTTAATTCTATGAATCTTAAGACCAGCTAAAGTAAAGGCTTGAGTTGCAGTAACAAATTAAAAAAAAATTTTTACAGAAAATGAAATTAAAATATATTTGTCTCTAGACGTGAAAGGTTTTAGAGTCTCCTTAGTCCCTGGATGCATCTGTAGTTACCCTTATTGCTCTATAGCCAAATCACAGTAAACAGATTGTTTAGAAGTTTTTAGCATTGGGAGTGCTAGAATGTTCTTTGAGTATCAAGTTTGATTTTAAATGCTTATCCTTTGATATCTCTGAATACTTTAAAAAACAGATACTACATATTTGTAATCTGGTTCCCAAGAGTATGCTACAAGACACAAAGATACTGCATATCTTTTAGTTATTTTTAGTACAAATTACATAGTTTGTTTCTTAAGAATTTTAGTATTTAAACCTTTGTGATGGTTCAGAGTTTTCATCTGTGTTTCTAATTGAACAGCTGTGTCTGGATTTAATCTTAGAATAACTTTGGTAAAACTCCAGTTTTGAAAGTATGGTAAACTCTAGGGTCTGATATGTCACAGATTGGTTTGGTGTTGGGATTTTTTTCATAGAAACATTCCTTTGACTTTTCTGAAATGTTTTGTAGAAATGCACAGCAGTTCATTGATACCAATTCACTTGCTGCATAGTACCTGCAGAACTCTCCTCTGGGGTACGGATCTCTTTCCTCTATTAGAAGACAAAACTTCTAATGCTTGGAAGTTGAATCTTGTGTTTCTAGCTTTCTGAATATAAGAGGAACCTTTTCTTGAGGGTTTTTTGAGTTGTTTTGGTTTTTTTTCCTGCTTTGAAGTTTATCTGGAAGAGAACTTGTTCCAGAGCAAGAACATTTGCTGCTCATCAGGTTTCTTCATGAGCTTTTGGCAGTACTATATTCCAAGTTCTTCTCTGTGGGATGTGCTTACCTGAAAAACTTTTCTTACCCATTGTGATTTAAAATTAAGATACAGAGTACAAGTACAGTCTTGTGAGATTTAAATGAAGTTCAGTGTCTTTCATTAATCATGTTTTTCATTTAAGATATTCTGTACATTGCTAGAAATTAATATAATTTTTTATTTCTGCTTTTAGTAGCTTAGAACTTTGTTGTAAAATGCTGTTAGGATAGTGCTTTCTCAGCTGTCAGGTATATTTGCATATGTAAAATTTGCTATGCTGAAAGTGTTTGACCTTTAAAATTACCTAGAATGAAAATTATCTAGCCATTCTAGAATGAAACGTGTTTACATCCTTCAGATAGATTTGTTTTGAAATATCAATTATACTTAGGTTTTTATGACTTCTGTGGTAGAAATTTAATTTTGTTTGCAGACTGCATGAAACCAACATTGCAGTCACAGTTTGATACTGAGAGTACAACTGTCATCACGCTCTGCGCGTTGGCAGTCAGGAGCTCCAGCCCCAGTCCTTTGGCTAAACGAAGGCGCGTAGTAAACAAGTTTGGCTCAGCTGGACTGAGCAGAACTGCACCTTGATTATACCCCACGGAGTAGTGGTTATACCTCGAACTGGGCTTCTGTATGATGAAGTATATGGAAATGCTTTTATAAGAGATGCAAGCAAGTGTATTGCTGCGCATGGGTGAGAGCACATGGAAAGCAGATGATACTGGAAGCAAATGCAATGCTTTTGTTTTGCCTTTGTTTTGCCAACTGGTTTATGTAAAGACTTCAGGTTTCAGATCTTCACAAATACTGTTAAGCATCTTTCTGAAAATGGGATGTCCCTAAAGATCAATTGGGGTTATGTTGTTAAGAGAGCCGAGGGAAATAAAAGCATAAAGGCCCAAAAAGGTGGAGAAAACCTCCAGTTTCTGTAAAAGGTGGTACAAAATTTTCATGTTTATTTCAAAACAAACAAATCCCACAACAAAAGAAACTCAGTTGCATTATCGCTTTACCATAAAAAGAATTTTAAAAGATCCTTTTCACTTGCTAATTTCTACATTTATGATACTGTGCTGTAATTTTGGAACACTTTTAGTGACTGTACTTCAGTTTTTAACTTACTTTAACATAAATCATGGAAAGTCCAATTAAGGACACTCGTGTATCATCAGTTAAGTTCTATGTTTCCCAAAAATAATTAGGGATTGTTAAAAAATTATTCTAAAATCTGTGGTTTATGTGGAGTAAGAAACTGTCTGCAACTATTTTATAGTTTAGGTTTTTAATCTACTGTTAACAATATTTTAAATGTATGAAAAAATTTTCTTTAACTAGGCAAAGTAATTTGACAGTATTACCAAGATTATTGTTTAATATATTGCCCTATAATTTACACAGCATGTCAATAGCTGGGAATGTTTGGATTTGCATTTTTCTGAAATTCTATTTCTGCATTTTGGGGTTGAGCAGTAGCTTCTCCAATTCTTCAATACTCCATAATGAATAGCTTGGTAAGAATAAAATTAATTTATCTGAGGTGTTGGTTCCCAACGTACACTGTTGTTTGGTGGTGTTTAGGTTTCTTTTGATTAGGAGGCTTTGCCTAATTGAGCAAAATGCTCACTTACTATTTTTAAAATTGTGCTGTAAATAACTTTATTTTTTCAAATGCTTCTTGTGCAATATTTGCATATCAATGCTGCATTGTGGTGCTCTTGGATAGTATCATGAAAGTCTAACCTGTTTCATTATCAAACCTAAAAAAAATGCAGCAACAAAACTGATTTTTACTTGAAAAGCATGTTTTCACTTTTAATCGGTTTTTTATGATAACATATTCATGTATCAATGTTGATCTCTTCATGCTGCTTAAAAATCTGCAATGTATTTCCTCATGCGATTTTAAAATTACCTGTAATATTGCAGGTATCCTGGATATTAAGCGTTACTATTTACACTTCTATTATCGTGTTCAGTTCATTGCACTTAATCTGGCATTTGGATTAGTGGTTTTCCCTGATCAAAAATCTTGACGTCTGGTTCTGTGGAAGATGCTGTGAGTACAAGCAGCAGGAATCAAAATGTATTCTGCCTCGGCCCATGCGCTGGGCGGGAGTGCTGTTTCCATGGCAACGCACCAGCTCGTGGGGGGGAGGCCAATGCCTTTTTCCCTGATTCTGGGAGTTACGTATCCAAACACGATTATTCTTAGCAAGATTCTCTTAAAAATCAGCGTTTGTAGGAGAGAAGGAAATAATGGTAGTGAAAATTGTCAGTATACACCCAGATGCTTCTTGTGGCAATTTGTTTCTTCCTCCACGGTGAAGATTTGTTAGTGCAACGCACAGCTTTTTGCTAATGCTGGAAAAATGTACTCGCTATAGCAGCAGTGATCTCGGACGTGTTAAGCGTGGGGTAGTCTAACATTTGATGGTGCTGCAAATGCTGTTGGACAAAACCTTGCTTTACCCTTTTAATGAAAGCTGCCTTCCTTTGAGAGGCTGTATTATTAAATATAGTTGACATTTCACTGGGAGCAAGTTCTGAATAAGCAAAGGGTGAATAGTCAGTGTTCCAGAGATAACAAAGCTTAGCAATTAATTTTTTTATTTTTATTTTCTTAGAGATGGTAGGTTTTAGAGCAGGTAATATGCTAAATTGGTATTTCATTACTGTAGTGCAGCTGTATCTCAGCCTCGCCCATTTTATTTATTATAGGAATCATAGGCTGATACGTTTTCCGTACTCAAGCTTGTAGATGAATCCTTCTTCCCTAAGTGGATTGAGAAACTATTCCATTCTACTGTTGGAATATGTTGGGCTTTTTTGGGGTTTGTTTTTTTGTTTTTTTGGTTTTTTTGGAAGGCTGAATATTTTGTATTGAGACTATGTTATTTAGTTTCTAGAGATTAATTTCTTTCTTGATTAAAAATACAGAAACCTGAAATTATAGGAAAAAGGAGTGCAAACCCCAGAGTATTGTCTGCCTGTCTAATTTTTTTAATGAAGGATTGGAATAGTGGCAAATACCATGTGTGGGAATGAATTTATTTGCATGGAGAATTTTCACCTTTTCCTCTGGCGGTGGCTCCCAGAAGATGATGTCACCTTGCAGCTCATTGGTTGTGCGGCACCTAGTGCGGGGAAGGGAGAGAAAGATGCCGGCACAAATCTCAGTGGTGGATCTAGGGTGTTTGCGAGCAGTTTTTCATAGAATCTTTGATTAGTATTGAGAATTTACTGTGTGTGGCCATGTGAGGTGCTGGGTCCGTCCTAGGGTGAGGGGATTGAAGAGCTATCAGAGGAATGAGGCGGCTGATCTGCAAGAGGATCTGTGATTGTAAGTTGAAAAATCTGGGTGGAAGGAAAGAGACAGGGAGTGCTGGTTAGACACATTGTGGGAGGATGTGTAGCAAAAAAATGCATGCATGAGTAAAAGAAGAAAAGGGAGAAGCATTTGTCTTTGGTAGACTGGAATGATAAAAATTATATTAAGGGCTTGCTTTTGGGGAAAATATTCAGAAATGGGCAAAAAGATTCAATCTCTGCAAAGATATTTTCCCTTTGTGGGAGTGAATGTGTAGGATTCATTTTTATGTTCAGTTTTACAGTGGTTAATTATGAAGGCAAAATAATATCCTTTAAGAACCTAACATGTACAAAATGTTGTTTATTTCTCATTGTCATTTTATTCCTAGGTCAGAGACAGAGGACAAAGTGATAAATATTTGGTTTTATTTATCCATTTTGTGAATTTCTATGAAATGTGAAGCAGAATAGTTTACTAGAAAATAAATATACATCCATTCTAATAATTGTATTTTTATTTAATGTATCCTTTTCTAGACAAAAGCTTTGATGATGAAGAGTCAGTGGATGGAAATAGGCCATCATCAGCTGCTTCAGCCTTCAAGGTTCCGGCACCTAAAAAGCCAGGAAATCCTTCAAACAGTGCAAGAAAGCCAGGATCAGCTGGTGGGCCTAAGGTTGGAGGTAATGTAAAGCTATTCAGATTCTAATCGGTGTTCCCAGAAACCTTGCCAGAGCAGGCACAAAACAGAGAACTTTGGAAGGTGATGTTTAATTCATGACTGCAGTATTTTTGCAGAGCTGAAAACAGTAAGGGACTCAGTTTTACATAATTATTCATATGTAAAGGTGTGTGCATGTCTGTGTTTTTGTGAATCTACATTTAAGCTTATAAAGGCCTCTCATGTTACAAATAAAATTAACATCTGGAGATAGCAATTGTGTGGGTAAAATGAATATATGGGTGCCTCTTTGACAGAACCCACACATCACTTACTGTATATATAAATATAGTGTGAAATTCTGTAGTAGGTCTGTGTAGATGAAATTTTTACTGCAGGTCTGCACTGTTTCACATGGCTAGAAAGGACTAGCCATCAACCGTATACCTCAACAGAGGTGTATATTACACCTGAATGATTTTTAGTCTTTAAACTGTTAGAGTATTGTGAAATTGGTTGTGAAACACAAAAAATGAGGGCCAAAACCCTTGCCAGGATTTTTTTGCAGGGTAGACTTCAAAGCCGTATAATGATAATGCTTACTAATTATAGTCTTTGAACATGGAATTCCGCATTTTTTTAGGGCGGGGGTAATGTAACAAAAGCAACTGTTTACTGCTAAAGAAGTGACAGCTTTTTTGATGGTTCATGTACACATTCAGAAAAATATATAATTAAGTGGAAATATACCATGTTTCAGGTATGGCTTTTTTTATGAATACTTGATTCTTTCAGTAAGGTATTTTTGTAAGAGTAAGTAATTTGTTCATGTTCCTATTGATGTAACATTCCCTTATGTGAACTGCAAAGTAAAGATAAAATCTGAAAGAAGATACATCTGCCAAACTGCCTTAATTATAACTAATTTTTTGACAATTTCTAATGTGATCTTCAGAATTCCTCATAAATTGAAAAGATTCCCATAGGGCAGGATCAGCACTGCCATAGTATAACTGAAAACTGATAGCAGTATGAATCAGAAAGTACCACCTAAAAGACTTCCTAAAGGAAGTTATCTCTTGAAATTGACTCTTAGCATTCATTATTATTATGCAAATAAGTAATAAGAGTATCATCTTTAACCTGAAGTGTGGTATTTTTTGCATGCAAGACTAAGACAGATTGTACCAGAACTGTGAATGCTCAGGAATTCCTGTTTCTTTCAGTATGGGCTTCTTATAATAATATTTTATTAAATATACATGGTTTTTAATGTAAAATTGTTTTTACATATAGAATCACTTTACGTGCTCTGCAGTGAAAACATGGAGATAGGAGAGCAGGGGAAGGGAAATAAGAACAGAATAACCACTCAACTGATTTTTCAGTTAATCTAAAATTCAGTAGTAAAGGAGATTAAAACCCCAAAACTGTTATATTGTTTTTCCTCCTTTTCCTATATTGCCAAACTTCAAAAAAATTATCATTAAAAAATACATGGAATAAGGACAGAATTTAAGCATACCAAAATCAGACCACTTTTGTCATTCCTTGTGTAATATCATCTCCTTTCAACTCTTGAAAGTACTAAGGAGTGTTCACATGTGCATGTTGCCCCTCATTATTTTTTTTTTTTTATTCTGTCGGTATGTCTGTAGTCAGAATTTTGAAAATTTAGGATTAAATGTTTGGCTGGCCTTCATAATGTTGATTAAATTGTTCTTTAAATGCTTGTCTGTATGTGCATCTATGGTGTGGTTGTACAGGCTGCTCAGGTGCTTGACCGGGGAGAACTTTTGCCTTAATATTTTGTAAGAAAGATGTTATGCCTGGTATTCTTCACCAAATGGCTAGAAGGAAGAAATTTGTCTTCCAGTCTTCAGTTGTTCTTGACCTCCTCTAGTTTTTTCTCTTGCTGTCTACCAGAGAAACTTCTACAGGTCTATTAATCTGCTGGTGCACAGATTTCTTTCCTTACATATAACTATATGCTTCCTAGTTTAAGTTGTCTTTGTTGTTTGTTTTTTTTTTTTCCCTTCAAGCTTTTCTTGAGTTGACCCTCAATCTTTTCTTTTTAGCATTTTCCATATGTTACCATTGATCAGCAACGCTATTACCACTGTTTTCATTTTTAGCAGCTAGTATTTGACTTCATATTCCTCCTGCTGCCCACTATTTATATCTTTCAATGTTTCTCTCCATCTCCATACTTTGTTTTTGAGGTTACCAGTGTTTAAAGTAGTTCTGTCTAGTAACAAGCTTGCTAGCTTATAGAAATGTTAAATGTCTGTGCTAAGAGGGCCTTATCCTTCTGCATAGTATTTACAAATCCTGCATCTCCTAGCCTAATAAAGAATGTTAGTGCAGATGCCAAATGTATTTTTAAAGAAGTCAATTAAGTCATAATCTCTTCCAGAAGTAAGGAGTTGCCCATAACGTGATTCACATGAACGATGATACTAGGTCAGACAGGAGGTCTGTATAGTCCACTGTCCCATCTGACAGTAGTCAGAAATGGCTGCTAGAGAAACGTACGTGAACAGGGCAAGTGTCTAGAAACACACTGTCATTACAGGACAGATTGCTGGGTTTAGAGAGCTTTATTCCACAGAGAACCACGGTGTTTGAAGAGTCCAGTTGTGATTCCACCACTGACCAGATTCTCTATTCAAGTGAAAGTACGCATCCAATATGCAAAAAGAGATTTTTTTCACTGTGTTGGGCGCTTTCCATTTACTGTAGGAAACTGTAGGGCACTTTGGTAGCACTGGAAATGCAAAATCGTTGTCCAGGTGAAGGCAGGTGAAACGGACATTGCTATTGCCAATGTACATGTCATACTCGAGCTGGAATTCTTTGATGCCAAGCGCGGAATGACTATGCAAGACTTTTTCTTGTCAGCTGTAGGGACAGGAGAGCTTGTAGAACTTGTACATTTGCTGACAGGTGTGATTAAGTCTGTAGAAGACAGCTTGCCAGAAAAGTATCAGAGCAGGCAGCCTCAGCAGGGTACTGCCTTGAGAGTAAGAAATACAGCAGTCTGTTTCTCATCTGACTTTCCTGCTGGGAGGTGTGTGATGAATGAGAAGTGATGGGTCTTCACCTTAATGGGGCAGTGCTTTGTTTGGTGTATTTCTTATTCCATGGTCAATACACTTTCCCCACTTAGTCCTTTGGCAGGAAATGCATAGCTGATCTACTTGTGACACACTTGCTTTCAGCTCTTCCTTCAAGTGGCAGAGCCTCTGGAAATACCGCTTTGCTCTAAGGCCTTCTTACTGAGACCATGCACCGTGTATGTTCTGCCTTTCCAGAAACGGATACTCATGGGCTCTTTCTTGGCAGTATGGCAAGCAGCTTTTCAGTTGTGAGTGACACCATAATTTACAGTAGAAAAAGACTTAAGTAGGGTATGTTAGCCAAATGAGCTCTATTCTTGTCCCTGTGCCGTTCAAGATCTTTTATAGGGCTTTGGCGGGTTCTCTTGCAAATGTGAGCTTCCTGTTCCAAGTCTTCTAGGGAATTATTCACTTGTATACTACTCAGAAGCTTTATGTAGTCTAGATTTTAGTAGGAAGTCTCAGTCCATACCTCAACAAGAAGATGGCCCTCTTTTCCCAAAATGTCAGTTTAAGTCAGTAGTCTTTAAAACGGGTTAAATGTAGTCATGGAGGTACTTCAATAGAGCCATGTGGCATTTGGAAGAAAAGCTGATGAAGCCCAATTGTGACAAAAGCTTGTGTTAACTTTCTCTTGTATGTTTTATGAGAACCTCTGTAGGACAGGAACATAATTCTTAATGTCATTTGAAACAAGGTGGACTTTCTACTTTTTGCAGTTGTCTTCAGTGGGAAGATACTGCATCACGTATTTTACATATGGTTCATTGGCTTTTTTTTTAAACTATATTCTATTGGCTTGCTAGTGTTGTTAACCATTGCTTACTATTTAACACTAGTAAGGTTGTTACACTTTTTGAAACAACCTGTGTTGCTTTAGGATGAATCATCCAGTGACAAACCAGCAAAGGGGCTGTTATTAATGTAAATGTCAGAATTATTGGAGCCGCTTTTAAAAAAAGATATTTTGGAGTAAGATTGTTGTTGATGCCAAGCGTGAAGAATGTGAAGTGAAACCCCAAGGACGTAGAGTTTTTTTTTTTTTTCTATTAAAAAATATGAGCATGCAAAAAGCATTTTTTCCCAGCATAAATATTGTGATGTTGCCTTCTGTTCAATGGATCTGGCCCTCAATGAAGACTGTAACTGTGCCAGTTTGAGGTTTGATGTTGGCATTATCTGAAATAACCCTCAGTTTCAGGATGGTCTTAATGCTTAAAATTAGAAAGAAGCCTCGTAAACTGTGATGATTGCTCAAAAAACCCATTAAAAATGTTTTCTTTATGTAGAAATCAAGTAACTGGAAAATTTGGCTGAACCAGGTGAGCAGTTTTGGCAAAAGGCGGCTGTGAGAACTATAACACTACCATACATGTCTGTCTTAACTATAGGAACACATTCGTAACTATAAGAAGCTATTCCCAACTTTAAGAAATTGAAGTTTAGGTTTTGTATCTGTCTATAGTGTGTTTTATCAGCATCATAATGCTTCTTCTTTTTCCTTCTCAGTAATAGGAGTGCAGCTCTTTGTTCAGCAGTAATAAAATGGTACTGATTTGCTTCTTTTGGCTATTTCCTGCAGCAGAAGAAATTTTGAAGTGTTAGAGGCTTTAGTAGGAGACAGTTTAAAAGGAAAGGTTCTGCATAAAACAAATGTGACGAAAAATGGATGCTTGCCTTCTGATGTCTTAGCCAGGTGAAGTTAACGTTATTAAAACTACATACTGTAGCTTTTTAAAAAAATTAAAAAGGGTTTCAGTAATTATGGAACTGTAAATACAAATAATTAGTGAATGGACTTATGACAGGGTAAACTCCTTGCTTGCTGTATCAATTGTCTTCAGACTCATGAAGACAGTTCTGTGTTTACTTGCGCAAAAAAAACCTAGTAATTAATGCCCAAGTTTTTCTTTTAACTTTTGAGTTCTGCAGAAAATCAATTCAGGAGTCTTTCTTCTGTTTGTTTAGCCCACATTAAGTGGCTTCCAAAATGCTGTATTTGTCATGTAAAATAAACAAGGATTTCTTTTTCATTGTTCTATATTGGCTCTTTGTATGACATAAAACTGCTCTGAGATAATCTTGGTCAGCAAAGCATCCTTGGCATTCTGTGGCACTTGTTTCCCTTTTTGACTTCCAGGCTGCTGTGAACTTCAAAGATATTTCTGCAAGATCCCAGCTGAAATGAGCCTTTATGTCTTTCTGAGCACCCTTTGAGATCAGCTTTGGGTATCAGAGTCTGAATCAGAGGATTTGTTTCAGAATGCCTTGTCCCCATGGTGCATGTCAATTAACTTCCTTCCTGAGAGATCCTTGCCCGGGATTGCTGGGTTGCAATCCTGCAGTTGTGAACTGCTGTTTTAACCTGACCCAGAATCTGAGGAAGTAGGAGGACTTCAAATTTTCCAAGTTCTCCGGGAGTTGTTTGGTTTGCTGTTATTTACTCCCCTGAATGGCACTTCAGGAGAAGGTTTCCTTGCACATGATCAGTGATCTGTTTTCCTTGGCCATGATAAATGCCTGTCTGGTCACTGGGGTTTCCATTCCTTTAACAGATACTTTCCTTTGCAGCTAGCCTCAGCAGGTGGATTGGAAAATCAGCCTTAAGGAGGAAACTGAAATGAAAACAAATATTCTAAACTGTTAAAAATCTATATGTATGTACACACACTTACACGTATACCTTCATAGAATATAGAAATATATAACACTACTGTTCATTAGATTCACTGTTTTCTATGCATCATCGTAGGACAGATGGCAGATAGTTCATACTGCTTCAGTTTATTTTGCACTCATTTCTAGAAGCTTCAGTTAGATTCTAGGATTTATTATGTTGATATAAGCATGATGCTGTATCTGATAGTCTTCTCTCTAAAAGCTCATAGCCTAGAAAGCAACTTACAAATGGATAAAATAGGAAGAGCAGCAGTTAAGAGATCTGGAGATAAGAGCTCGCCACACTCTGTAACCTTCTTTTGACATCTCTACCCTGTGTTGTAGTCTCACTAGTAATCATAGTAGTACCAGGCAGTGGTGAGAATAAGATAGACAACCCACCCTTCGTTTGGTTTGTTAACATTGTACTAATTTTTCAAGCAGTAAGAAGGGGAAACAATTTGTTTATATTTTCATATGGCTGAATCCAGAAGGAGAGAGGAGGAAGGTGGGCTGAAATCAGCTGACCTTTGAGTCCTTATGGAATGTGGCCGTGTTGCAAAGTAAGCAAAAACAACTGTTCCAAAACATTCTTGCATTGATGCTGTGGGAAAGAAGCTGCTTTGGAAAGTAGCAGGTGCAATTCTTCCTTGTAGGGCAGGGGAGCTGGGGGGGAAAAGTGTCTTTTAAAAAACCTGTTTCATTTCTTTGGACGATTATAATCGCTTCCAAATAGAGAAGCATGGACTGTAGAAGCACATGATGCAAATTATTTTTATTATTTGACACATTTCAGCAAAGTTACAAATATTACTTGCAACAAATTAAATGCTTTTAAAAATATTGGAGAACAACTATACATTAAAATCAAATCACTTAGACCTTCTGTCTTGCACTCATCAACTTTTAGAAGTAAAAGATTAAAATGTGTTGCAGTATCCAAAAAGCTCTAATCGCATTGTTTGTGATGACAGGCAGCGTTAGTTCTAATTGTTCTTAATAGACTCTCTGTTTAAATGGTTTCAGAAAAAAAATGCACAGTTGAAGAGAAGTGACAACAGTAAAGAAAGTACCATTTTTCTGAAACTGTTACACCACCACAACTCCAAAAAAGTCACAGTATCCTAACCCAGTCCATCTTGCAGCACAAATTGTAGATGATAGATATTAAATGTTCGTGCTCCTAGTTGTTCTCAGTAATTTCTGAAATGTAAGATAATTAGTATGATTTCCCCTGTTGAGGTATAAGAAAATGAAGAAATTAAAGGAAAATGTAAGTATTGGCTTATGAGAAAGCTGTATTAAAAACTGAAAATAAGACCAATGTTCATAAAATTAGAATAACTTTAAAATTCACCGGTTGAAATTGTACAAATGAACCAGGGTCTCAAACGTACGTTCTTTGAAATATTTGTGAAAATTGAGTCCCGAGTAGAGAAAATAAATTCATGAGTGCTTTGAAAGATGACTGTGTGAGCATGAACGTTGTGCATTATTTGAAAGATGACTGAGCTTACGATTGAGTAGAAACCAACATTTATCAACTGAGAGATAAGCCTAAAGGAAATCAGGTATCTGTATTCTTGCTGCTCATGGAACTGCTTGTTTTTCTCCACACCTAGGGTTTGGTCTTATCTAATGTACACCATCCAAACTCGTACTAAGTAAAACACTATTAATTTTTTTGTTGTGTAGTTGTCATATTTTCTGCGTGCTTCACAGACACTTGTGAATTGATCTCCATAGCATGCCTGTGACAGTAAGACGTGGCATTATTGACCTTTTATACCTGTGCAACTGTGTTGCATAGGAATTGAGGTTAACACTGTTGAAACTCTGCATTCGGTATTAGGAATTGGCTTCAAATGCTACTGACTGAATTTCTTAGAGAATGTCATGTTTGGTACACAATTCCACGGGAATTCTCATGCTCAAGAGCAGCTCCAGATTTTAAGGTATGCATTCTGGTGCAGTGATCTTCAGTCCAAATAAGAATTATTTTCTGCTTCCGCTTAGTACACATCTGCTCCTGACTAATGTGGCACACCTCAAGGATTGAGATTTGCTATGCTAATAGTTAAACACCTTGCACCACCTTCTTCCTTGCAAGCATAGCCCTAATTTCTTCTGGTCCCTCCTGCTCCTGTTCTTTCCTGGGTGAGTAATTGTATGGAGAGATCTGCTTAGCATCTCAGTCCTCAGAGACAGCACACTCACTTGCTGGGTGGAAACTTCTGTTCATGTGCAATGTCTCTGGCACGTGGGAGGAATGTTCAATGAAGCAGGTGCGATACAGGTGGGATCTCCAGTTCTCTAACCACATCCACCAAGTTTCTAATGTAGGCAGATAAAGTAAGGAACAGGAGGCATTTTGAAGATATTTTGCTGTTTTGTTCAGTTTGTGCAGCTGTTTCAGCTTGAATGACTTTCTGGATGCCTCGGGGACAGTGACTTTTGGCATTGGAGGAGCTGAGGTGGACAAGTCAGTTCAGAATGAATGTCAGTCACTGGGGCTGAACATGACAGAATTCATCTGTCAGTTACCTTAAAGTGGGCTTTCTAGTGAAGGCTTTTCTACTCTAAGTCACTTAATTATAACTTGAATTGTCTTCTAGTTTAAAACCACGTGAAGGCTTTGTCAGTTAAGGTTCTGCCAAAAAAAAAAAAAAGACTTATTTGGGTTTTGTGTTTTAACTGATTTAAACATATATTTTATTACTGAAACTTATTTTAGAAAAACTCTGGTGACTTGTGTTGCAAGTCACCTGAATAGGTTTACTGATCCTAACTTTCTGCCCAGTGTCTTTGTCAAAGGCAGTTCAGCTTAAGTCAAAGGCATTTTAGCTTAAGTTAAATCATGAACTGCAATGGCTTAAGAGACCAGTCCATGTTCCTTCTGCTGTTCCTCTTCCTCCTCCTCACTCCCCTCTGTGCAGGTAGTAGCTATCAGCAGACAGATGCGTTGAACAACCCAAGAAGGTAATCTCCCAGTAGTTTCCTAAATTTTATTTGTGAGGTTTCTCTTGATAGGCAACACGTGTGCTTTGCAAAAGCATTAGGAATATAGAAAAATTTTTAACAACAGAGAAGTTTTTGAGGATGGGGAGTTACTTGTTTCCAGATGAAATTGCTTTTTTTTCTTAGATAATGGACACAAGGCAGCTAGAATTCCTGCTGATGAAAATTTTTGTCTAAACTAAGATCACTACAGCTTTTATGGGCAGAGCTGTGGCAATTAGCAGCGTGACCTGTTTCTTAACTTGTTTAGCAAAGTCAGTGAGCGACACTAACAGTTACACCAGAACAATTATGCATTGACTGGTACAATTTATGCTGTGAGGAGAACTTCATACAAGTTATTATACTAACATAATTTTATTTAAATGAGTCTAATTATATACATCCTAGAGGATTTACCAGTGTAACTATCTAAAAGTAAATCTGCCTTGTTTACAAAAAACCCACCTTGTCTAATATTGATCAAAGTGGTTTTTTACTGGAGCAGGTGGTAATTCTTTGTTGCTCTCAAATGGTTTCCTAACTTAAGCAGACAACTTGAAGGCATCTATACTCTTAGTCACCTGATGAAAGAACATCTTTGTACTTTATCAAGATAGTTGAAACTGAAGAATAGTTCTTTGCTTGTCTTATGGGAGGTTTTTATTAAAGTTTTTTGATTAAAATCCAAAGATCAGTCTTTCAGATATGGAAATAAGAACATTTAGAACATTGATAGAATTAAGGTAAGACCGCCAGTGTTTCCTGTATTCTGTTAATGTGTCAAGGTGTATGTATACAATATATCAAATTTAGGTGACATGAAGGGAATTTTTAGAGATTCTCAATCTTCAGCTACTTTTCCAAACATTTGGTTCATGTTTTACAGAAGCAGAATTGTGAAAAGTGCTTAAGAAAAGATGTTATTCTGGACTCTTTTATTAACTGTAGCAGTAATCTTATGATACCTGGAAAAATACAGAGATTCCATACTGAGCTACTGAAATTCAGTCTATGTATAGGGTTTTATCAGAATCGTCATCTTAAAATTCACCCTTGCCTTCTCAGAGGTGGTAATTCAGATCCTGAAGTACTGGTAACTTCTTCCCCCCCGCCCCCCCCCCCGCCCCGAACACCT
>VXBL01003140.1:88879-99639 GCA_013400195.1 Aramus guarauna
AACACCTATTTAAAAGCAAGTCATCAGTGTTATCAAATAGTAATAAGGGCTGACCCAAGGATAAATAAGTAGATTTTGCAAAGTCTTTCTGAAAGCTATGGAAGATTCAGGAAAAATCCTAATTTCAGAGACTAACAAAGGGCAGAATGTATATTAAAGAATTAAATATGATCTTTGCAACATCTGTCCACTAGGACTGAGAACAGAATTTGGTTTTTGAGCACTGGCTCTGTCCATTGCAAGTACCATACTAAAGAACTTTGTTCACAATTAGGTTTTGCATCGTAGTATTTGAAGGAGTGTTTGAAAGAGATTCCAAAAATTGTTTGCTGTAATCGATAGGAAGCATCATCTGATTTCTGTAACATGCTTATTTGTAGTTCATATGGACGCATTTGCTTTTTGTTTCTATCAACGCTTTCTTTAGATTCCACAGCACGCACACCCCGCCCCACCCCACCCCATGTTTAGTGAGATAGGCTCTGTGTGCCAGTGGGTTGCCTTTGCACTTGTCCTTACTTGAGTTCGTTTTGTTTGGCTGTTGCTCTGCTCCCTTCAGCCTATGCTTAGGCTCTCAGCAGCTGTACTGTTGTTACTGCTGCCTGGAGTCATTTACTTCCCTGTCTCCACTAACTCATTTCTACGTCAAGTCATCCATTGGATTCTGCTGGCACAGTGTTTGTATGGTCCCACAGTGAAGCAGACCAGGGAACTTGCCTCATTGAAACCATGCTTGGCCAGTTTATTTTATTCTCAATTTAGCCGCTCCCTGTTGTGATTTACTATTCAGCTCTACTAGTACTAGAATGAGGCAGGTCAGTAGGAGTGAGTGGGAGTTGCCGATCAACCTATTATGCGAAAAGCTGAGTAAGTACTTGATCTTATCCTATCCGCTTAGCCTATGCTGAGCTGAAGCTACTGTCAATTCCTAATTTACAGCTGATTGTTTATTAGCCCACAAAATCAAAAGGGTAACAGTACTTTTTATTTATTTAGACTCCAGAAAGATCTGCGTCTTTTACTTCTGCTTCAGTGTCTGGTAGATAAGTAGTGAAACTTTTGAATTAGTTCAGATGTGGGTATAGCTTTAGGGTTTGGGGTTTTTTTGTTCAGAAAAAAATGTAATCCACATCATCTTATTCTAGATGTTTTGCTCAGTAAGATACTGTTACTGTCTGCAATTAGAGAGTTCTGAGGGATAAAAGACATTTGTATAACAGTACACTTTTCAGAGTTTACTAACACTTAATTTGTGATGTGCATTGTATCAGAAAATAGTTACAGTTTTTTATAGGGAAGTCTTTTGAGAAAAGCTTTCAAGAACGAAAGTGAAACAGCATTTTGGAGTTTGTGTTACTCCTGAGTTTTTGTACTAGTTTTGAAATTCCCTTTTTCATAGGGAATTTTTTGTTCTGAAATGTTAGTCAAAAGGCCCACAGAAGCAGAAAAAAAACAAATTTGACTAGTAAAGAGTGGCTACCAAATATAAGTTAAGCAATTTTTTATTTTTAGACCAGTGCTTGTATGCTTTATTGAACAGTTAAGCAAGCTTTGATTAAACAGTTCTTTGTTTAAAAAAAAAAAACACAAGCCAACAAAAACCAGTCCAGTATCACTCTCAGGACATCTATCTTCTCCTGTATAGTGTTGTTCTGTTGTTTTGTCATGCCCGTCATGCCCATTTGTAGATACTGGTGGGGAAAGCATCAAGGTGGTAGAGCAAGTGAGCAGTCCAAAGTTGTGATATCATGGAAAGATTTCAAATGATTCAGTTGGAAGAGGGGAAGAACTCAACTGCAGGAATTAATTCCTGGGTCAGAAAACTGATTCTACAAAAGACTAGGTAATTTCTTTGGTTGCATACAGTACCCTTTCTGGTGTTGAGCTGTTAACAATGCTAAACTCAAAGCCTTGTGACTGAAAAAAACTTTCTTCAAAAAAAGATTCCTAGGGCCTCACAAAATGTTAGAAATCCTTAAATTGAACTTATGAAGATGTCATCTCTTACTGGTGTGCTTACTAGTCTGCAGGGAGTGCTTTGTTTCCTTTGTCTCTGTTCCTGAGACTCATTGAACTTAAGTTTAAAAAAAACCCAAACATAATCAAACCACAAATCCACTGTAAAACTTATGAGGTGCTTCAGCTGCTGTAATTTACTTCCATATCAAGTCTGTTTGTTATGTTTGGTTGATTCTCGGCAGCTTCCTGAAGTGGAACTTAGGCTTTCAGGTGTCTCAGTGCATCTGTCTAACCAGAGTGCTTGAAGGATAAAAACAAGTAAAGGTTATGAATGAAAACTCACAATGTAGCTAAATGTCTCGTGTGGATCTCCTTCAGATACTTTTCCCTTCTGGGTCTCAGCTGAGGGAGGCCCAGTTGGCTTCAGTGGGCTGAGTCCAAAGGTAGGATAATGTAAATTGCACTCATTTGAAAAAAAGCCAGTTAATGAGGCTCTGGATTTTAGTTATCTACTGAGCACTTAAAGATGTTAAATGCAGTGGGCTTGCAGCCCCTTAGAATTGTTTATAGTGTTCTTGCTGTTAGGAATGGAGAAGTTGAACTTACCTGTACTTGGTCAAAGGATTATGTGCTCTGTGGGTAAGGTTAAGAACATGTAGTATTCAGTGGAAGGCATTAACACTTGAGAGAGATACGTCTAACAAATTTATAATCACAGCTTGGTCTGAGAAGGTAAGCAACAACAACAGCAAATCAGCTTATCAAAATATGTGTGCTCTGCCAGATATGTCAGTTTTGAGTCTGTAGGCAGTGCTGTCTGAAATGAGAATTTTGTAAGGCTCTGCTGATGCTTTTGTAGAGGAGACTCAAGCCTTACAAAAGCATGAGAAGTCCTTTGAAGGCATCTACATGTTTGTGACTGTTAGGTATCTTGTTAGCATAGTAAAAGACTTTCTCCTGAATTTGGAAACAGTGGATTGAGTTCTGTCATTTTTTGGTTAGTGTCTTCAGAAGTAGTGACTTGGTAAACAGAATTGGTAAACATACCTACAAAGAGGTCAGGAAGGGAAGGTTGAATAATATTTTTCCTCTTCATGCAGTGTGGAGTTTTGACTTGTATATGCTATAAAGAGAGAACAGTTGCTTCACACATTATGGTGAATATGTGATTATGCAGTTGAGGAGGAGAAAGATTAGTGAAATAGAAGTGAATGTGCTTTTAGAGATAACTTTAAAGTGTCACCTGCTAAAAAAAACCCCACATAACCTTTTTTATTACCAGGCAAAGAGGCAATAAAACAATTTCTGGGACTTAATTTCAAATACAAGTGGTCTGTAGAAATGAACTAGTTGTTGAGACTAGGGAAGGTGGGAAATGCTGTGTGCAGGAACTAGTCAAATGGATTTTAAATAGTAGTCTGTCCTTCTTTCTCTCTTTAAAGTAATAAATAGTTTTCCTTAGATATAGGATTTTCTTTTATTCCTCAGGATGCATTATTGGATGATGTTAAAGTGCTAGAAAAATCTGTCTTGTAGTCCATGCTATTGCCTGATTTTAAAAGGCAGACTAGAGATGACAACATCTACTTATTTAGCAAAGGCAACTTCATCCCTTTTCAGTCTTTATAGTGTACAGAAGTGTAATATGAGTACTTGAAGTCTAAACATTTTCTAGGATTGTTATGTTTGTGGCCTGTATGTGTCAATTTTAGTGTTTGATTTCTCTAAGTTTACTCCTTTGGCAGATAATTGGTGATGGATGGGAATGCAAAGTACTTTTTTCCCTGCTTTAAAACAATGGCGTTTGGGTATTTATGTAACTCAATAATAATACAAGACTTGTATAAGCTGTTAATTGCTGGGGGCGGGGGTTGCCTCTAGTGTCATGGGATCACTGTAGCCTTAGTATTTTATCAGGTTGCAAAGAAACATGTAGTGTGAGCTTCCTAGGGGCTTACTGTGTTGTGGCTAAATCAGTGGGTTAGCTTTGACTAAATTATGATCAGAACAGAAACCTTTTATGAACTGTTTATATAATTCTAAATGTTTCAAAAAATAAGTTCTTTGACCATATGAAAACTATGTTTTAACCTTGAAAACTGTTAAGATTTCTTTTCCATTTATGAAAGTATGTACTGAGTATGTACTGCATATCAATTGTGGTTATTTTGGTACTATGAGATTTTCTTAAATGTCAGGGTATTTTGAGAGGGACAAATGAGGTTATGAATTGAGCATCCAGGTGGCTGGCTGTACCACCTAGTTTAACATGGTGCCACTGTGCCAAATTGTTTCTTTCAACAAAATTCCGCTCTGACCAGGGCAGCCTCCCTTTTAGGAGCTGTACAAGATAGTGTGGCAGAAGAGTGTGTTCTGGGTGTAAATGGGATCTTTCCCTCTTCTTAGCCAGGCAGGTACTCATTCACTTTGTGGAAGGACTTGTTCCCTCTCCTGTCTGGAAGGAGAAGAAATAGGCGGCTGTAATTTCTTCTTTCCCTTCTGGCTGCTATTGGCAATTATGACAGATGGTGTTGGAGATACACATGTAGAAATGCGTTATGTACAGTGTCTCTTTACAACATCCTTGAGCCTAGGCTGTCAAAATTTTTTAGATGTTCCTATATCATACTGCAGGCGCCGTGTCCAAATTTTGCTAGATATGACTTCAGTGTTTTTACACTACTCAACTACAAAGGCACATGAGAGATCTTGTTCTGCATAGAGGTATTGAGATGTAGTAAGTTTACCGTGAAATTTTTAGTGGTAGTGGACCCTCATGTTTCCAAACTGCACAAGTATACTAACACAACAGACATAATTCCCTGCACTATAAATAGGAGATTAGGGATTGTAAACTGTGAAATGTTTTTGAAGAGTGCAGTCACCAGGAGTTGGTTTTTTCAAGAAGTCCTAGCTTTTTGTTTTAGCTGACCACTCAGCCTTAACTGCTTTTTCCTTACTGGTTTTTATTTGCTCTGTAGTTAGTAAAATACATGTCTTCTCTGCCTGACACCTCCATTTTAGCTGTGCTCTCCCAGTTAGGGGGGATATTCTGCCATCTATCCTGTTGGCCTCACTCTGAAAAAGTTGAGACAAGAACTTGTTCCCAAGTGCTCATTTGCTGTAAAAGATTTTTATTATTATTATTTTATATTTTTCCTCTCAAGAAGGAAATATTCTACTGGACTGATTATCTCCATGCAGTTAACCTGTCTTGTCATATTATCTGCCTGATTCGATTATTGAAGATACTTAAGGATTCTGCCAAGCTTCGCCTTGCACTTGGAGATTTAGGCTTGTTACGCAGTTTTAAATACACCCCCCCCCTTGGGTCTGATGACCTTGTTTGATTTTATAGCAAACTTGAGTTAATTTATGTTAAAAAAGGGCAAGAATCCAGACACTGTTTTCAAATTATTTTCTTTCTTCTTATTCATGGTGAAATCAGAGTCCAAGGTCTTGTAATTTTACACATGGTGAATGATCAGGATTTTTGTAAGTTATAGTAAATGTTTGAAAATAGGTATTATGAAAGATGCTTATGTCAGTTTGAAAACCTTGACGTATGTTACATAATGTTTAACAGTATTTTACATTTATGTAGGTTCCTCTAAAGAAGGAGGAGCTGGAGCTGTGGATGAGGATGATTTTATTAAGGCATTTACAGATGTTCCTACTGTACAGGTAAGGTGCTGTGTATCCTCATGTTTGTTTTCAGAAATATACTATTTCCAATACTATGTGTTAGCCTACTTTTAAAACTTCTTTGATTTTACAGTCCTCTAAGCGTTGTTACTTTTCCTTCTTTCTGAATTTACACTCTCCATGGAAAACTTTCCAATTAATTACCAAAATACACCCCCCCCCTTTCTTTATTGTCCTACCAATCCCATTGTGTTTCAGCTAAAATCCATTATTATTTTTCTTAATCTTTTCCAGGGAGCTACTGAAAATAATTATATGTTTCAATTTTAATAAGAAAAAGATTTCCATAATGTTTGAAAAATTTAGGACTGCAATTTCATTGGATAATCAAGTATTAATAATACAGGCAAATCATTTAAAAAAACAAGAATTGTATTTTCAAATGTGTCTGAACTATAATGATGCGTGTCTGGCATACATGTCTTCATCTCTAGCAATACTTAAAAAATTAGTGCCTTATTTGAATACTAATGAAACTGTTGGATTCTGAGTTCTTAGTTGAAAGATTTTAATTTCTGTTCTTTAAGTGTGGGAATTGTATATGGTACTTTCACACAGTTGAGTCATTTAACATGCTGGTGTCCTCCTGGACCTATTTTGAATAAGTTTTCCTTGAGCAGCTGAGGTGTGGAAGACAAGCAAAAAACCTCAGTCATCCATAGTTCCCAAACACCGGAAGGATTTTGTATGAGTTTCTTGATACGTACTTTTGTTCTATCTTTATCTCCCAAGATAATAGCATAGTTATTTGTTAGATCGTCGAATGGTTTGCATTGGAATGGACCTTAAAGATCACATAAAGTGCATATTACTAGGTCATGATGAGCTCATCAGCCAACACACCCAAGTCCTTTTCCTCTGGGCTGCTCTCAATCTATTCTCCACTCAGCCTGTATTTGTGCTTGGGATTGTGCCAACCCATGTGCAAGACCTTGCACTTGGCCTTGTTGAACTTCGTGAGGTTTGCATGGGTCCACCTTTCAAGCCTGTCAAGGTCCCTCTGAACAGCATCCCTTATTCTCCTCCTGTAGGCAGAAACACTGTCTGCTTTTATGAAGGGATGCTTTATCTCCCTGGTTCCTGTCACATTGCAGAAATCTTTGTCCTGTGCTGTAAGAGCTTCATGTTTCTTTGCCTCCAAACTGTGTCAGGAATTCTTTAGAGGAGCCCTTAATATTATTTATCTCCATTATGTTGAACAGAGACATTACAGGGCACAGAAAATGTGCTGCCTGTAGTTCCATGCCTTAATATTTGCAGTCCCAAGCAGAGTTCTCTAATCGCTCCAGTTGGTTAATAACATTGCAAGAACAAAAGTGGGGTAACTGTATGTCATGGACAAAGAACATGTGATTTTTCTGATTGCTGGTGACCTAGGAAGGTAGGTCATTCCTAAACTGCAAGAGGTGGAGGAGAAACACCCATTTGTCTTTACTAATCTCACCCGAATTGAGGTGAGGGGGCGAAATGTGTAACTGACTTCAAAACAACCTATTTGTTTCATGGATGAGAATGTAAGAAAGACTTGCTGGCCAGGCAACAACAACAAAAAAAAACCCACACACAAATTTTTTTGGGTGGTATCCTTAGGAATAATGACTTCCTGCTGTCCAGCTTCATGCTTTTAGTTGTGGACAATCTCTGGTCTTTCCAAGACAAGGCAGTCCCCATGTTCTGAGACCATGTTAATTACTAAGGAAGAGAGAAGTTTCTGTACTAGACCCTGTGAAGAAAGAATGTTTATGACATGTAATTTGCCAGGTGATTCTGAAAGCAAAGGAAACTTGTTAGGCAGAATGGGGAGAGTTGTTTGTACATTATAGGGCCCATTCCTATGTCTTTCTGTTTTCATTACATTTTTGGGTATTAGTAGTGGCTTCAGTGAAAGTAAGGAAGGGAACTATATTAGGAAAACACAGCTCAAATTCTGAATCAAGATTAAATGCATCTGGATTAATCAAATAAATTGAGGTTACTTACGGTGAGTGTATGTTTAACTCATTCTTAAAAGCCTCCAATGATGGATCTGTCTTTCCAGTAACCTGTTCCAATGACTGCTCATCATTATTTTTTAGGAATATCGTATTGTTTACTCATACATATTTTGTAATCCCCATATTGGAAATACTTTCCATATCTATAGTTATTACTCTTATTTGTGTTTGAACTTTTCATTTTTCTGTCTTCGATGTTGCACTTACCGTTAATTTGGGGGGGTGGGGGGCGTGGTGTTGCCCTCTAATGGATAACAGCAGTTTATGAAGAAGATGGGTGATTTTCAGATAGTGTGATGGATCTTTGTGTCAAAAAGAGAAGTATAGTGGTGAGAGGATTGTGTCTTCATATTTAAGATTACAACCATAATGTTTTACAACTCTTGTTTATTTGCTTTTGCTTAAATTGAAGAAAATTCTGTGTTCAGATTATTAGGAGTAACTCCCATTGATAGCTAGAATTTGTTTCAAAACAAATTTAATTGGTTTTATAAAAGTCTGATGTCAGAACTTGTGAACAAAAAATGTATTATGTCATTGACTGAATACAGAATTTCATCTTAGCCTTCTAAAAGCATAATTAATGAAGGGTAGAGAGAAAAGAAATTATTAAAATATTACCTTTATTCCTCCAAAACTAATATAGGTATGGACAACCTTGGCAATTTGGGATTTTTCAGTGGGATTAGTTTTAATTTCATGACAAGATGAAATTACGCCATTTACTATTTTTTTCATTACAATGCCAATTTGAATAGCAGAAACTGCATAGATCAAATTCTGTTTGTGCCACGTAATAAAAGACAAAATATTTTTTTTTACCTAGGAATGCGAGTAGGGTGGGCATAAACCCATTGTACATGTTGCCTCTGTGCTTGCCTATTGCTTAGCATGTTTTAATCGTGTGGCAGTGACTGCAGCACATGGTCTCTGATAACACATAGGCCAACAACAAAAAAAAGTCCTATTTTTGAGGAACTACTCTATGAGACAGCTTTAAAAAGGTATTTGGACCTTGACCATAACTGCAGACTAAGTTTTGAGTGCACTAGACAGATCTCAGCTCCCACCAAAAGGCGTGATGCTGCTTCACTTGTTGCATTTCTTTGTGATAAGTTGGCATAGGCTGCTGAGCTGGCAGAGCCTTTCCTCTTGTAGGGTTTGCTTTTTATGTGTTAAAACCCTGAATTGGGAAGGAGACAGGGCAAAGTGGGTGATGGTAAAGGAGCCTGAGGAGGTTGAATAGTGTCCTGAATTTTAATGGCATTAGGGTCACAGTAGTGTGAAATTGCATCTCTAGTTAAGCAGTGACTACTCCCTCCTGCTTTTAAAAGGAAAATAATTTGCTTTGGTAATGGAAATTTAATTTGATAAAAATGCTTACCAGGACACATGTAATATTTATTCTTAATAGCACAGTAACGATAGAATTAGTGTTAGAATAAATCAGTGTTGTGTAACATGTGTTATGTGCTACCAGTATATACAGGTGTGTTAAATGGTTGATACAAAGCTCATGTTCGATTTTGTGGGCAGTGGAGTAGAAAGTCTGTTAACTTTTGGATCTGCTGTGTTCATTAAATCATTTGCTCTTTTTAATCAAGTTATGTATCAGATGTTTATTGACTTCTAATGAAGAAGAAAACAGTAATCGTGAGGAATAGCTTTTTGGGTTTTTTATGGATGCAGTTGTGTCCCCTGTACAGAACTGTAAAGGTGCTTCCACAGAGTACCCTGGAAAAGCTTACACATTTGTGTGGTAATAAAAATTTCAATTTTGTTCGTAAAGCATATTCAGAAATTGTTTTCTACATGACAGTGAAGCTGGCCTCGATGTACTAATTTGTCTGTTTCTGAAGTGATTCCTACCCTGTTTATCCTACAAACCAGATGCGCAGGTGTTTTAGAGCATGGGTGTCTTACACCTCCTCAGTATTCCACTATGAAACATAGATGCCTCCATAACCATGTTCTGTTAAAGCATTGGAACAAAAGTAGATGTCAGTAGAGTCAAGGTCCCATGTCTACTGTAAGTTAAATTCATTTGACATGCTCAGGAAATTGGAATGCTAGACTGTATTTGGAATAACTCTTGTGGTAATTTCAAGTTGCCTAGAAAAATAAGATACTTTGTAGAAAATACGCGTTCAGCTTAACTGTAGAACAGAAGATGTTCCTAAATCTTTTTACAGTAAAATAAAAGATGCATATATACATGTAGAACAGTGTGGTCAAGAGACCAGTGTCAAAGCTTTTCAGCAATTCGTGCAAAGCAAGATATGCTAACCATTGATCCTTGTTTCCTCTACACGCTCTGTGCTCTTGCACATTAAAAAAAAAATTGTCTTGGACTGAAATAAACAACAAGGGAGCATCAGGTACTACTATTTAGGTGCTATGTAAGTTACCATGCTGGCCTTCGGCTTTCAACCTAGAAGGCTATGAGTTTCCTTGAAGTCCTGAATCATATCTGCCAGCTCCATGTGGATGTCTTGACTGTGTCTCAGCACCAGATGCCTGTGTATGGGAAACTCAGTTTAGCCCAGTGTGTTTATGTAAGCAACTTTTGATTAAAAAAAAATAATAATTAAAAAAAAAATTGAAATCTTTAGCTGAAAATATATTTTAGAAAAAAATTCTGGCCAGGTCAAGTTTTTGGTTAGTAATTTGCTTTATATCCTCTTCAACTTGTTCTCAACCTGGGGGGGAAAAAACCTAAATTTTGCATATTCAGTGGAAGCAGAAGAGAGTGTCCTGTGGCTTACGTTTAGGAGAATAGAGGGGAAGTCAGTTGTTTTTCTGATGTTAATAATATTTTTTCATGACTATGTATGCGTACAGTTGTCAATAAATGCATTAATTCATGTATTACCAAAAAGTGACTGATACATGATTAGATTGGTCAGGCTTCAGTTTTGCCGCCATTACTGTGTAGATAATAGAGGACTCTGACTTACTTATTTACTTACACTTATTTACTGACTGCATAAGTTAATAAATGATTGCAGTAGTAATACACTCTTGTAATGCAGCAGAGAGTCCTTGCCCCAAAAGAGTTGCACTGGGTTAAAATCTGTTGGTTGAGTATAATTGTACTAGTGG
>VXBL01003141.1:0-41378 GCA_013400195.1 Aramus guarauna
TCAGCTGCTGGCTGGGCCTGAACTATGACAAGCATGCAGTAAAGTGGTAGATGGCATTCAGTGTAAATAATGTAGCAAGCCATGTGGAGGAGCAATCCTCTACAACTATTAACTATTACCATTTTTGCAAAGTAAATTGGGGGTCATAATAGATCTATAAAAATACTAGCCTCGATGCTTAGTAGCTACCAAAGAGGCAGTGTCAGTCATTATAAAGAAAAGCACCAAGAATAAAACAGAAATTATCATCTTGTATCAGTTCAGCTCTGGCATATTTTCAGTTGCTACACAGTCAGACATATTTAATGCTGCTGCAGAGGTATAAAGAAAGATGCTTACATGCATACGCACCCCAAAACAGGAATTACTGTTATGGTTGTCCATTATAAGCTGATGAATAATCCTCCTCTTTGCTTTAAGTGTCTCCCATTTATTCTTTATTTCTGTGTTTTCAGCCTATCATAAAATGCAAATTTAAGGTATCAATGCTTAAGATACTGTTTTCAGTGAACATTTTGCAAAGTTTTCACTAAAAATCAGCTGTTTAAACAAGCAGGGATTTATCTGACTATGCAAGGAAAAATAAGAGAAAAATAGGTTTTCACGCATTTCTAATGTATTTTCACTGCCATTCTAAACCAGAAATTACCTTTTTAAAGTTCCTTTAGTTTCTTTTCTGGCTTCTATGGAGGTTTAACTAGCTGTTGTGAATATGTAGGACTTACTCATCTTGGGTTTTTAACACAGTTTCTGCAGCCGTGTAAAAGCACTGCAAATACAAAACTTGGGAAAGTACAAAGGTTCTAAAATCTTGGGAGAGAGTCCCTTCAGTTCCTGTCAGCATGACCTTGAAATAAAACTGCAAAAGAAATCTTTTGCATTGCAGACCAACACAAAGGTGCTTGTTGCAATTTCTTCCAGCAAACAGTTTTAAGAAGTTAGATGTAAAAAGAAAGAGGGATGTACGATACAAGTTAGATGACTCTGAAGAAAGTAGATAAAAAATACAGGACAGAAAATTTATGCAGAAAAGGAAGCCTGCAAAAGGCTGGCTAGCTGGCTATCAGTATTCAAGTAGATACTGAATACTTAAGAGCAACTTGCTGAAGTAGTACCTAGTTTCTCTCTCTAAACTACTTTGTTTACACATCAAAGGCTAACAGAAATCTGAGGAACAATTTAAAATGTGGTGTCATCTAATGATGATTTTGAAAGATGTACTAATGATTTGTAAAAACAGAAAATATACCTAGTACTGGAAGAGAATTAGTGGATGATCAGAAGTTTCCAAAAGTAATTAAATGGACACTCTGTTAATTTAAAGTTTCTGTTAGATTAATGGAATCATATATAAAGGGTTTCAAAATTTAGACGTGATGGTATATTAACTTGGTTTTACAAATATTCTCTTCTGTATTTTGCAGAATGAAGAGAAGGCATCAGTCAGTTTTCCCTCACTTCTTAGCCACATGACATCTTCTTTCTTAAATCATCCTGTAATTCCAATGACAACATATGCAGATTCAGGTGTCCCAGAGATGCTAAATACTTTTTCTCCACTCATGTCATCCATGCCTTGTGACATGCATATAGTCAATCTGAGGATGATCCAATCAAAGGTAAGGTCAAACCACTGTTTTTATGAGCAGTCATGTGATACAGCTTATTAATATAGTCTAATCAAATACTTTATTCAAGGAAAGTAGTTTGTGGGAGGTTTTTTTATATGATATACTGCAGCATGATGAGTGTTTATTGTTAATTCTGCAAGAACTAGAGCCTTGTGTCTGCTTCAGTAACATGAAATACAGGAACTGTTTATTCACAACATAATAATATACATAGTGCATTATTCTGTCTCTAGAAGGGTTCATACACTCTTGCCTCTTCTGTATTAAAAAGAATTAAATTTAAGGTCATTAGACTTTGTTCTGAGTACAATAATTCGTGTTTAAACCTTGATCCCATTTGGAAAACTTAAAGAAAATCTGTCACATCTTAACATTTATAGGAATAAATGGTTAAAATATTTTTAAGCTTAAATATAAGACCTATTTTAATTATTCTAACATCAGTTTATAGTCCTCAGTTCCTGTGAAACTGTTCTCTAGTAAGTTTACCAAAAAAAAAGCCAAAAAACCACACTCAAAGAAAAAACCTGTTCTGTATTCAACTTAGACAATCGTAACCACCATATTTCAATTTTCTATTTGATAAACTATAGAAGTAGAACTATTTGTGCATCCTTCTTCCGCCAGCTCTTGTATAAATTCTGTTCAGTTTTTCAATACCTTTTAAAACGTGGGTATATTAACTTTATGCTGTATTGCGGTATCACTCACCAGTGCTGTTACCATACGTAGATACTTACAAACTGCAGTTGTCCCTTCTCCCTTATAGTCTCCATGGGGGCTGAGGTAGAACTGCTCATCTATAATAACCTCAGATTATATTCAGAATATCTGCAAACTTGCCATTAGCTACTCTTTTATCATAGTTCTTGATTTTTAGTCTTAATCTTTATTTTAAATCTTAAAAAATTAGTTTGCTTTCTCGCACTTTCTCTGTTAGTAGTTCAATCTCATGTACATTCCACCAGCAATGACTTTCTTATTTTGAATTTCAAATTGGAATAACTCTTGATTTTGTGGACCTTATGCTTTTGAAGAGTTATGAGGAAGCTTTGCACAGAATTAAATCTTCATGTGCAGTGTATGTTCCACACTTCATTGTAAAATCTTTTCATTTACCTCAGCCAGTCAGCACACCTGTTTGCTTCAGCATGTCAAGTTCAGGAACAGACCTTTATGAATGTGTCCCCCCTCCCTTTTTGAGGCCTAAACTTCCTCCCCTTGTTTGCATCACATGGCCATGAAACTTGTGAAATGGAAGGCTGACTCTGCTTTTTTGAATTCAATGTTACTAACTGTAGGTGAATTCCACAGTTTTGTCTGGGCTATACTGGCCCCATTATCCCAGTTGGTATAAGACTGGGGCTATGATCTCTTCCCTGTCCACAACTGTATATTTCAATGATTACTTGATTGACAGCTCTTGAGCTTGCAGCGTTACTTTGTGCAATTCAAAGTGAAAGTTATCAGTAGTCACAGGATAGGAGCACTATTGGTATAGGTACAGAACAGTTCTTCCCTACAGCAGAAATGGTGCTATGCTTTACAAACAATTTCTTGCATGCCAAAATGGCCTTTTTAAATCTCTCGTCACTGTATGCTTCCTTTTTCTATAGTCCAAGAATTTGAATGACAAGTGTCATAATTCTGGCTAATTGACACAATGCAATTTTTTCTAGAAATGTAGACGACTACTGTATTGCTTTAGCTGTTGAAGTTGATTTTCAAGAAATTGTATCATTACAATTCCACACTAAAGGGTACAAAATTAAAATAAAGTATTATTAAGATTTAAGGTAAATATCAGAATGCATGAAGTTCAGAAATTGCATTAAAGCATAAATGAGAAAAAACATAAGGGATTTTTTACTTTCCCTTTAAACTGTGCTCCTCTCAGTGGGAAGAATATTGCAATTGTTGTAAGATATGTGATCTTGCCATGGAAGAGTCCAATGCTTAAAGAAATTTTTAATAAAGCTCCAATTTTTAAGTGTTTGACAAAGATTTTACCTACCATAAATAGACTGGGCCTCAAGTTTTAACGACTGAGTACAGTTGTCCCTTTATAATAAATATAAATACATATTTTTGCCATGTTGCTTGAACTTTTCAATGCATGTCTGTTAGCTTACAGTAATCAGATACAAAAAACAATGTTTAAGTGGTTTTTCTTTCTCATCAAAATTTTAGCAGCATTGCCCTGGGATACTGCTTATGAGAAAGTCTAGCAAATTTTTTTCCCATCTAGAAGCCTGATGTGAGAACTGCATTTTATTTCTCAGAGATCAAAATCAAATCAAACTTTGGCAGCTCTTCCAAGAAAGGCAGTCAGAGATTTGATAGCACGGTAGTTAGGGAATCTTTATCATATAACAATGCTGTGAAGTTTAACAAGATTATGGATGTTACTGTTTGTTAAAAATTGAGAAATTTGTTACAGGTTTTCATGCAGTTAGCATGGTCAAGTTTAGAAGATGTATTTGGTGTAAACTAGGTTCATCCTTGCTCAGAGATTCCTTAGCCTTGCATATACCTAATCTAATTTACCTAGAGATGATATAAGAAGAGGTAAGTTAAAGCAACTTAGTGGCAACTTAGTCTTACACCTGCTTTGATAATAGGTTACAACAGCTTGATTTATTACACATGGATGCTATGTGCATGATAAAGTCCTCAGAATTCTAAAAGGTTGACTACTATATCATATTTATACTTACCAAAACTTTTCCTGAAGGTGTCATTAATTGTTTATTACCTTTCTGGTTTAATTTTTTTGAATTTTAATTAAGATAATATTTAATTTTAAAAACTGAAGATATTAAATATTCATGTCATCATTTGAAATGCATAAATGCATTTGTTATGCAAATTACTACAAGATAATTCCACTGTAACAGAGAAAGTGTTGATACCCATTACTGGCTTGTCATTTTTAACATCAATTTACCCCATAGGAAATCAGGCTTTTGCGATATGAATTTTAATACTTCACTAATATGATGTTTAGGCAGATGGTATTATTTTGTGTGCATAAAATGTCTACTTTTAAGAGCAACAATGTCACATCAGTGACAGTGAAAACCAAGTCAGGTATTTCATAGATGGAGATGGAAAATTATTTTGTCACATCATCATTATTACCTTACTTAATGTAGAAAGTTATCTTATCCAATAAACAGGATAAGAATGTTTTCAACCATCAATAATACTAAGTGCTGCAAATATGTTTGAATATGCTGACTGTAGACACCATTTATTAATTAAAAACTTGATTTTTAGGTTGCTATAAGCTAATGTTATTCATGAAAATCCTCTCAAACTGAGTTTTATTCATGATTTGTAAAATCTGCAAAGGTTTTACCAGTCAATATTTTACTGCAAAGTATCTCATTTCAGTTCAAAATATTGTTGAGTAAGTTTTTACTATTTTAAATGAGAAACATAGAAAACACTTAAGTTTATCAGCTTACCATGTGTTATTATCTGAAGGAGTACTTAATACTATGAATTTGTTGTACTATGAAGCTGTGTCATGCTGGGTTTCAAAGAAGCTGGTTCAAACTGTTCCAAGATCTCCTCGGTTAGGAAAAAAATGGTTTGGATCTGAAGCCTGTTAGATTAAGACCTCTCTTGGGTATTACACTTTCAAGAGCTAAAACATCACAAAGTGCCTAATGCTTCTTGGCATAGATTTCTTCAAGGCAATAGATACTTACTGAAGTACCAGAAAGAACCTTCTTTTTTCATGCCCTTATTATATGTAATATGATGAAGAGCTGAAGAATGTAAAACAACACCGAGAAAGAAAGAAAGAAATACATGGTAGAAAATAAATTACTAAGGTGAATGTTGCAATACAGCAAACAGATTGCAGCATGAAGGGCATCTTGTCATGTGCCGCTCACGGTGTGAAGAAAGCTTGTATACTCATTCATCTACAATGTGAAGAAATTTTTTTCTGTTACTCTTGCTGTACAAGAGTGGTTTTCTACATTTTAGTGTAAAAGAAAAAAAAGGAAGTCTTTGTGTAAATTAAAGTTTCCAAGCGAGTTCTAGGCTATGACTGTGTTCTGAAGTACAAGATCAAAACAAGATTCTGATTTGAGGCATTTATTTGCTATCCTTGTGACCAATTGTCCTAAGTGATTTTAGTGATTTGGTTCAAACTAGGAAATTGAGATTGTACGTAACTCTTGGGTTACTCATCAATGCCTATTGAGCCTTACGAGCACTCTATGTCTTGTCTTAAAAGCATAAAATTTAATTAATATTTTTATTTTAGTGTACAGTTTCATGTACACCTTAAGCTGAGTTAGATTTTAGAGGGCAGCTTTGCAAAATGAAAGCTTGATGGAAAATAATCACAAGAAGTATTTAAAAAATTTTTTGGGAAGCCAATTAATACAACTGTGATAGCTACGTTTAAATTTGGAGTCTATAGATGTGCATCTATTGAGCTTTAAACTCCTTGGTTAACAACTTAAATTTATATGCTGCAGTGCTTTGTATATCTAAACTCTCTTTGCTGTTTGGGTCTTTCTATGTATAGTCTTATTAAAAGAAACATGACTGTTCAATCTAGGCTGGACATTATTTAAGGCATAAATGGCTCTGTCGCTGTAAGCTAATGATAATTTTACAAGGTTCTAAAATGCCTTTCTAGCTCTGCTACTTTCTGAGTGATTTTCTATTTTGTTTATTTGTAGGTAGATATTGAGCCGTCTGATGAAGCTGCTCTGATTCTTCACAGAAAGGGATTTGACTGTGGCTTTTCAAACAGAGACGTGGGTCTGCTCTGTCCCACTACTCAGGGAAAGGTATACTGACATTTTATGGGTAGCTTACCTTACAAATATTGCAGAAACACTGATATTTAAGTCAAATTGTAGGTGAAATCTAGGTAGTTATTTCTCAAGAGTTATACTTTCAGGGTAATACTTATCTTGAAAGCTACTTCCCATTTGATACAGATACGGATATGCTATAGTGTGTGAATGACCACGTAAGCATCAACAAGTAAACTTCTAGGTCAGTTTTAATCTCATTAACTTCCTTTAAATGTTGTTTTCACATAACAGATCAGTATTTCTCAACTACTTTTTAAACTGTGTTTTAGAAATTTACTAAGTAAAAAGAGTCAGATTACATATTCTGAAGTGTATCTTTTGAATATATTGTAACATATCCAAATTATGTGACCTTTACTTCGAAAACTGTTGCTTAATGTAGCATGTCCTTTGTCTACCCATGCTCACTTACATGACCTGTGCCATTGCAAATATCTGACTGTTTTGCAATTGTGATAGAATTGATATGATACATAAAATTATTAAATATAAATTATACAACTTCGTTCTGAGGGCTATAGATGGGCTGGATGGTTATGAATCTGTAGACATTTGTAATCAAAGTTTGAAATAGGTTTGGGATTTTTTTTTTAAGCAGAAGAGTAAGTGTTGTTTTGTTTAGAAACAAGAAGAGTTTTAATCCAAATATTTCTGATTTATTTTTTTTTAATATACTAACTTGCTTTGAAATGTGGCAAGTGAACACTGCCTAAAAAGATCTAATTTAGTACATAGCATGTGAGACATGGTACTTAAAAATATTTATAATCTTTGGTTTAAGAATTTATGTGCTGATACCTGTAAGGAGATGTATCATTTGGATCATTGTTAGAGCTTAGGTTAAAGTCAATTTTAAGTTACACACTATGTTTTCTAAATATATTTCTCTCCTTTCCAGATAAAGGTGCATAAACTCTTTAATAAATTCAGAGTGGAAAGTCTTACACCCACATCTTTATCTTTGATGCATTCACCTCCAGATGCCAGAAATATAAGTGAAATAAATATGAGTGCTATGGAGATAAATACGTTCCGGATTCGGCTAAAATGAAATCTGGCTTTAATACTCAGATAGAGAAGATGAATCTACGATTATATCTCCTCTAAGTTTCATGTGCAAGAAGCAGCACATGATTGTTATTCCACCTTCTGGATACTGTGAGAAAAACATGCGCTCTGTAATTTTTTTGACCAACACAGTGAAAAGCCATGTTGCAAGCAACTTTTTTTTTTCCATGAAATACCAACATCACTATAAGTTAATGCAACAAGTGAAATTTCTAAGGATGTTAAGCTCTCAGCAGATTAAATCTCAGGTTAAATGCTAACTAATGATGTTTCTGGTGTTTTAATTTTCATAAAGAGGGGATTGATTTTAAACAGCCTTCTTTGCTGATCCTTGATGAATTTATGTACAAATAATTCAGTGTAGAAAGTCCTGATGCAGCTTGGAAATAAAACAGAATAAAATGGTTTTGTGTAGTAGCTAATGTCCAAATATTTACAATCATTTATATAAATGACAATAATCTCAATGTATTCCACAATTAATTTCAATTTATTCAACACAAAGGGGATTATTAATTGTGGTAAAATGAAAGCCTGCAGTACTTGTGATAAGTGATGGTAGATTTTAATACTTCTACCATTCACCTGAGTTATGTAAATAAGAAAACATGAACCTACAAAATAATTTTGCAATGGAAATGTTTAATAAAACTCCCATTTTGTTACTTGACACACTGGGATACGTGCAATTATTCCATTATCATGTATGATGAGAAATGTCCATAATTATCATGAAGACAAGATTTTTTATAAAACTCATTTAGATACCAATGTTCTCTGAAATGAGTTTTCTATTTCAAGGTTACCATATCAAGATAAATGTGCCTTATTTTTTTGATACGTCTTGTTACAATTTTGGTGTCTATGTTAATGTTTTTTGGGGAAAGGTAGTTTATATAATACTTAAGCTGTGTATCTCCTATTTGACAATGCTGGCCACACTCTGATCTATATCCTCCTGCACCAAGTTTGTGCTATGTTATTCAGAACATTTTGACTATTTGAATGTATTAAAATGATGTCATAACATGAAACGCAGACAAAAAGAAGAATTATTATAAAATGTAAACTCAGCTGCTTTCAAGGAAATTGTAACTCGATGCAGAGAGTTGATAGTGAGCAAGACATAGGTTGCAATCCCATCAAAACATGTGCTTGCATGTCACAGACTGTGGTGACCTGTTAATTCAGAATCATGTGCCTATATTTTAAACAACATTTTTCAAATTTGCAACCTCACTTACATTACCAGTGTTCACATTACTGAAGAATGGAGTCTTACTTTCTGCTTTGTTTTCACATATTAAGTAATTCATATTTAGGGCTGAAACTATTCAAGTGTGAAAAATATTCCCCTAAGTAGAGATGCTGTTTACAGTTAATATATATAAACATGCACTTGATTATGATGCCATTTCCTAGTCTTCATTTATCTTCATAACTCTTTCTTCTATCTCTTGCTTATGCTTTACTTTTCCATACTTCATTGCTTATCTTTAATACTAATGCATGAAAAGTCATCACAACTAGTAAAAAGGTGTGCTGTTTTCTAGCTCTAATATTGCCTACTGTGTTTAATTTCATCATTGTTGTGCCACAGTGTATGAAATTATATCATGTAGCTACAGGCTATCTTAAAAGAAAATGAAAGTGAAACTTTCATTTCATGCATTGTCACAGGTTGGATCTCTGTTGAGATTGTGTAGATTTCCCTACTTAATTCAATCTACTGTGTGTATTGTAATTAATGGAATACTTAGTAGGATCTGGAACAAGTTATATCAAGAATGTAAGAACCACTAACCACAAATGAAAGAATCAGATGGATCTGTTAAACAGTTTTTTTGGGTTTTTTTTGGTTTTTTTTTAAATGCAATAAACATGTACTGTAAATTTTCTTAGCTGTAGTATTTGAAAATACTATTTTTTGTTGGAACTGAAAGCGTGGTAGACTAGCCAGCAGAAATTTCTCATAACATTTATTTTGTTGCATCTTCAGAATTAAAATGCTTCAGAGACTTTTACGTGTTCTGTGCAAGAGAGCTTTCAAAATAGTATGTCAGTTTTGTTGGGCAGAAAAGTAAAATTTTGATGCAATAAAGTTTTAAAGTATTTTACCTGTTGGAATTGCTTTGAAAAGATGTTTCATATAGCATTTGATCTTTTCTTTTATCATCAGCTGTACAATCATGATGCCTGAATTTTCCTTAACCAGCAGATTTAATCTTTGTTCCTTTATTTTGCCTTTTTTTTTTCTTTTTTTTGCCTTTTTTTTTTTTTTTTTTTGTGTGTGTGTAACAAAAGAATAGCCTTCAATTTGGGATCCTTTCCCAAAATACTTAACTAAATCAAAACTCCAGTCAAAGTCTGATAACAACTTTTGTTTTAAATGGTTCAGAATGTGGCTGATGGGTTTGGTGGTGGTTTGTTTCTTTTGACATCTTTTAATGAATTCTTATGCTGTGTTATATTGGATATTTCAATTAAGTTCTTGGTTTTTTGTGTATTTGCCATCTAATTTAATCATATTATTTTCATTTTTTCTATTTTTATAGCTGTTGGGTTTATAACTACTGGTTAAGAGAACCAAGCATCCTTACTTTCCAGTATGATTTTAAAGACAATGCTGTGTAAGAAATGATTTAAAACCTTGTAATTACTTTCTATACCAGAGTTGTACCTGTACTAATTTTTTTTTTTTTTTTTACATTCCATTATCTTAAATGTATTTGGTTTACTTGCTCATATTGTCTGAAACAAACTGATTTCGACTGAAGGTTTTTGATATTTTCTCTTGGAAGGTTTTGTATCTTATGGGGATATGTAAAATAAGATCTCTAATAAAAGATAGTGTTATTGTGAGATGTGGTCAGTGTCATTAATGCCTTAGCCATAGCTCTGTTTTTGGTTTTGTGGTTTGTTTTTTTTTCTTTTTTTAAGAGAAACAACAAGCATGCCTTCTTTGAGAAGGCTGATGTATTGGTAGTTTTTGGGAATGACAGTCTGTAGTGATATGAACTCCTGATGAAAGAGGCAATCTATTTCACAGTTGCCAAACAGAAGAAGATAGATGCTAATTTCAGAGACGTGAACATGTGTGATTGCACATTGTGGAAAGAGAATGGGTATATCGTCTTTCACAAAAGAAACCTTGCACAGACTTAGCAGAAAATAGTTAGAAGGTGAAAATTCTATTTTTCTTTTTTTATTTTAATTAATCTCATTTCTGTTTTAAGCATTTGAGGGTAATGGAATGGAAGCTGTTCTTGTTAATTTAATTAACAAACACCATAAGAAAATAAAGTCAAAATAACAGTTAAGCTGTAATTGGACTGAATACTTTCAAGAAAATAATCTAATACTAATATAATATGCTGTAATTACATATGATGAGTTGAACAGACATAGATGCTTTACAGGTTTGGTTCCCAAAGTGCTGATAGAGCTTGAGCATAATGAGTTGCAAAGATAATTGGTTTAAATTTCAGTCAGTGCCTGAAGCTATTTGGTGTTGGACAGGATAGTCTTAGCTATAAATATAGAAGTAGACACATACTATGTGTACATACACATATATATACGTACTATGTAAAGCTCCATAATTTTAAAGGTGATGTTTCAAGATAAAAAATATATAACATTTAACTTCAGCAGGCAACAAATGGGTATGGGTCCAATTTAAAGCCCCCTTTACTTTTTTAAGGTCATCCTACTCTAGAATCCATTAATATTGGCTTGACCATCCGGACAGAACATATCCCACTAATTTCAGTTACCAATAAAGTTGTCTTTTACTTTTTGAAGTTATTTTTTTTAATTCTTAATAAATTATTTCATATATACCTGTCCATCATGTTTTAAAATAACAGGTACTAAATCTCTCTACACATCTTTACTGATATTGACATTAAAATACATTGTTCAGATTTAACAGGTTGTCTGACTTGTGATGAGTTGTATAATCAACAAAATACAAAATAAAGATTCAATTTGCTGCCCTATTTATTTTAGAATAACTATTCTGTCATAATATCAAGAATTTGCCACAACAAAAATCAGCCAAAGGTATTAATTTTGTCTTCTAAAAAAGGAAATATAAAAAGAAAAAAATAATACATTATCCAGAATGAGCACAATTCATTGGAGAACTATTGGGATTTTCAGCCAGTATTCTTATTGATAAAAAATTTCTCTGTCTCCAAACATTTCTGTAAATTATAATATTGTGGACCTGTCAGTCTTTTAATATGCAGATTTTATGAACTAATAGATATTTAAAGTCCGTATTGGATCACTAGTTTTGTCTGCCAGAATTTCTGTGTAGTAGCAATGATGCATTCTTTACATTAATCTCCTTCCTTTAGGTAAATTGTTTAATAACACTGAGGGTAATAAGAAAATAATTAAATAAAAAAATCTCCATCATGTGTGTAAACTTGTGCTATTTGAACTGTAAAGACAGGGATATTTTTAATCATACATTTCAGAGCTTCACATTCTCATAATATAGTCTTCCTGCTATACAGTGCCTGTTAAAGGGATGCCCTTTGAAAGTCTATGAAATCATTCCTATTTTGGGCATGACTAAACTGGAGACTTCAATCCCAGCAGTACCTTTCCTGCTTTACTATCACCACCCCTCCCTGTGCATCACACACATCCACCATACAGGAAGGTGCATGCCTCTTCCTCTCAAATCATGACCTGCAAAGTAACTTGTGGCCTCCTCAGATAGTCAATTTTAATTTCTATCTCTAACTTATTTATTCCTTTTGCACTATCTCTCCTTTCTTAGCATGCCAAATAAATGCAGAGGCACTTGTAGGCTACAGACTGTACACATCTCTGCCCAGTGTAATCTACAGAGTTCTCTGGAGTCAGACTGCCTGTGCTATCAGCCAAAGCATGAGATGTGCTGGATGTCAGCACTCAGCTAGCTCTTCAAGAATTACATGCTTTTAATCTACATCAATGAGCACACAAATGGGGTACATGCTCTACTTGCTTGCCATCACTGCCTCACATCACTTGGCTGCTCTTCAGGAACATATATTTTTCTCTCTGAAAATCCATTTGAGTAGACTTCAATGCTATTCTCCCTTTTTCTCCTCCTCCAATTCTTTCCCCAGTTTCCTAAAATAAATTTCTACATTAGTTAGCTGGAATTGTGTGTGATCAAGAATCCAGGAATTCCTGATGCTCACCAAGAGAGATCAGGGCGTGCTGACAAACTCTACTTTGTCAGCACTCAACACAGGTAACGTGATATAACATGATCTCCAGTCATCACCAAGTTTACCTGTAACCTGCTTTCCAGAAGTCGTGCATACACTCAGAATTAATTGGCCTGTCTTGATCAGGCAATAAGAAATCAGAGACTTTTTGCTAATGTCCACTGTTTGGCTACTATGGACCTTCTAAAATCAGCCTGTTCACATCAGTGACCAATAAAATCTATAATTACTCTGGTTTGTGATGCTTTCTCTTTAAGTTCTGTGTCAGATGTTTCCTAACTCTCTGTTTTCCAGAAGCATGCAGGCATGACCCTATATATGTAACTAGTTTGAAAACAGAAATCTCTAGTTCAAATAACTTGTGTGTCCAAATCTCAATAAGAATGGGATGCCGTTGAATTTGTTCTGAAGAAATTAATTAGACTTTTTACAGCTTTCTCTTTAGAACTCAAATCTCTTTAAAACATAGGATTTTTACTGTAAGAACTTAGTGAAAACACTGAAATCAAAATAATTTGCAAGTTCTCAAATTTTCAGTAAATATTACCTTCAAGTCAATTCCAAAGATTGTGCTGCATATGAATTGTCTCATAATATTGTAAAAAGTGAGTGATAATGTATTGTGAACAATCCTCTATGATACATATTATACGCATACTGTTGTAGGCAAAATATCTGAAACTGCTAGATTCTACCATCTTTTAAGACAGTGAAAGTAGTTAAGCTCTTTTTGAAACAAGGACAACTGGAAGATTTCCAAGAAAGATGAAAAAATGACCTCACACAGATGACGCCTTCGTTAGAACAAAAGGTTTAGGCATATTCAGAAACCCAGCCATAAAACAACTGGACAGTTACGTCAAATAAAAGAGAGAATCAGCAACCTGATTGTGCTAGATCAGAAAGTTGTCTGGAAAATAGAGGATATTAAAGTTTTGGCCAACTTTGAATTTAATAACAGAAAAGAGCTTGAAAGACTTCAGCAGTAAAATGTGCTGATGAAAGAAAATTAGCAGTTCCAGATGACAGTGAAGGTCAGTTTTCTGATGATACCTGTTAAATGCTATCAGCAATACTGTACATGTACAGCAGTTCTTCTTAAGGCCCACAAAGACTTGAGGAGGAGAAAATAAACTGTCCCAATCCAATTCATGCAAGTCTTATATCATTGTGAAAATTCCTTCATGATTTACTTGGTTTAATTCAGCACGGTGGCCAAAGGAATAGATGTGAAAACAAGCAAGAAAATAAAAAAAAAAGCCTGGTAATGACAATGCGTAGTTCTGTTCTGCTAGGGACTGGAGCTTCTCTCCTATGAGGAGGGTCCGAGAGAGCTGGAACTGTTCAGACAGAGAAGAGAAGGGTCAGGGAAGATCTTACCAATATATATAAATATCTGAAGGACAGGGTATAAAGAAGACATAGCCAGGATCTTTTCAATGGTGCTCAGTGACAGCACAAGAGCCAATGGGCACAAACTAAAACACAAGAAGTTATGTCTGACCATCAGGAAACACTTTTTCACTGTGAGGGTGACCGAGCGCTGGAATAGGTTGCCCAGACAGGTTATGCAATCTTCATCCTCAGCAATGCTCAAAGGCCATCTAGTCTTGGGCACCTGGCTCTAGGACACCCTGCTTGAGCAAGGGTTTCATCCGGATAACTTCCAGAGGTCCCTGCCAACCTCAACTATTTGGACATTCTTTGATGCTGTATGGCCTGTTCCTGTGAAGGGGAAGGAAGTCTTCATTAGATAACCAGAACTAGTACAAATCCAGATGCACATTTGAAGATGTGAGGCCAAAGATGGTAGCTGAAAATTGAGAGAAGGAACAACCTTCACCAGAAGTGTTTTTCCTGGTTCACCGTGCAGCACTGAACATTTCCAGGAAAAAATGGAAAGTCACAATATTTAAAACAGTAACCCCTTCCAAGTTAAAACAAATTAAACACTATGAGTTTAATGGAAGCAATTCAGATAGACAGTGATTGTGTCAAAAGATTGAATATAGCTGTTATAAACATGCCAATTCTCAATGGAGCATGCTAGTAAAAGTCTGTCACCCAGATAAAGAATTAAGGTTTGCACACCAAAAGGAGATTGTCTATTTTGACAGTGCCAAAATCAGTTCCATTGCTTTTGCTTGTATCTTGGTAAATGAACTCTACTGGCTTGGCTAGTAGACATGATAAAGAAACTGTGAAAGCTCAAATGCCGTAAGGCAAATTTATTCAAATAGTTTTGGCACAGAGATCCACAACCTATTCAACTAATTGGTCTCCAAATAGTCAAAATGAGTTGTGAATTTTCATTCACCAAAAACTGGGCCTTTGGAATATGAACCCAAGTGCTAATAATTTGGTTGAGTTGGGGTTTAATATAGCTAATAAATATGTAATTGTTGCTAGGTGTGTTGGGTTTGCATGGCAAGATTTTGGTAGCATGGGGGGGGCTACAGGGGTGCCTTCTGTAAGAAGCTGCTAGAAGCTTCCCCTGTGACTGACAGAGCCAATGCCAGCTGGCTCCAAGACAGACCTACCACTGGCCAAGGCCAAGCCAATCAGCACCTCTGTGATAACATATTTAAGAAGGAGAAAAAAAAAAAAAAAACCACCAAAACAGTTAGAGAGAGCTTTCACAGCTGGAGCGAGGAGCGAGAAGATATAAGAAATTTTGCAGACACCAAGGTCAGTGTAGAAGGAAGGGGAAGAGGTGCTCGAGCAGAGATTGCCCTGCAGCCTGTGGTGAAGACCATGGTCAAGCAGGCTGTCCCCCTGCAGCCCATGGAGGAAGGATGAGGGGGTGTAGNGAGGGGTGGGGGGAGGTGTTTTAAGATTTGATTTTCTTTCTCATTCCTCTACTCTTTTCTGTTTGGGAATAAATTAGATTAGTTTCCTCTCAAAGTTCAGTCTGTTTTGCTTGTGACGATAAGTGAGTGATCTCTCCCTGTCCTTATCTCCACCCACAAAGCTTTTCATTATACTTTTTCTCCCCTGTCTAGTGAATGAGGGCAGTGATAGAGCAGCTCTGGTGGGCATTTGGCCCCCAGCTAGGGTCAACCCACCACAGGGGGTACGTGTGAAATAGGCACCACGTAAGTAAACATTAGTAGAAAAAAAAAGAAAAAAAAAGAAAAAAAAAAGAAAATAAAAAGAAGCATTGAGATCTCATGGTTGTGTCAAAATCTGTAAGGACTCTTCCAACAGTCCTTGCCATCTTCCCCATGTTTCAATTAAATGCACTAAAATCACCCGCACCCCCAACACACTTATATGTCTTCCAGTCTCTGGGAATGTCATATCATGTCTGTCATGATTTGTAGAATTCCAGAATGTAAGGTCTATAGAAGTCCAGTTCACTTTTGATTGCAAACTGTGGTCAAAATATGGGTTTTAATGGGCTTTCCAGGCATGCTACTTTCACATTGGCACTGCCTGAGTCATTAGCACCTAAAGCCTTGTAACTATGGTGGCAGGTAGCATTTCAGATATGCAGGTCGCAGAGTAACTAGGTCAGAAAGATGCAGGCTGTGCTGGTATGGGAGGTGTAGAACTGTGGGTGGTGAGGTTGGGAGTCTAAAAGTGAGGGCAATCACCAATTCAACACCACCTTACAAGCTGGAAACTGAGATTAAGACAATTTTCGTCAATTGGCATTGATGCAAGCTAACTTGGCACCAGTGTTAGGTTCAATTTTGTATTCTATTCTTGGCTTTAAAAGAAGGTTCTGGCAAATGAAAACTAATCCAAAGGGCAAAGGAAAAACGTTTTTGTGGTAATGCCAGAGCTGTGATAATACAAAGTGATTTCTCTTGTCTTACATAATGCCTCAAACCATGTTTGAAGGTTATTGCTTCTTTGCTGAAAGATGGTATCTTGGTACATACTACAGTCTTTGAACAAGAATCAATATAATTTCAATTGGCCTGTGAAAACACAAGATTGTCGATATGAACAAATGTGAATAAACGTGAATCATTTCAAAAGAGATTAATGTATTTTAACCACACAATCAACAAAGAGACATTTCCATGGGCAAAACCAGAACTGAGAATCCTCAGAACTGGGTAATTTCCCAGACAGCCATACATGGAAGAAGTTTTGTTGGACTTCACTCCTATTATAAATCATCTGCTTGTGGATTTGCCAGTTTATCAGAACTCTTGTATGGATTAGATAAGAAACGCCAATTTATAATCTAGTGGTCAAAGTTGGGAAAGTTATTGCGGCTGTTTGTGCACATATCTACCTATATTGTCTTTTACACTGGACATAGGTTTGGAAACACAGAAGTTTTGCAAATCTGATGTCCATATTGCATAAAAAGCTAAAATCTACTTTATTAACTTGTTGAGAGAATCAAGTATATAGGTATTTTCCTTACTGTTTGTATCACTATTATGATGGGAAAGAGTCTGCAGTTACTGCAGAGATCTTTGGTCTAAGCTAATGGACAAGTAACCACTTGCTAAGTAGCAAAGGTGAAATCTGTTATATTAATTTTGAATTCAGTCCTTATTGAATCACTGCCCTTCAGGAAGATAGCAATAAATTTGCTGTGGAAAAGATTTGGTTTGCTCTGGAAGACAGGATTTATGTCTATGCTCTAATGATTAGAAGAAATATAAATATTTCCACTTCCACTGCTGAGAAATGGGTATAGGATAGCAGGCTTGCACTCAAAGACAGCAGATTTTTTTAAGATAAAGAGACAATTAAGTAAATTTATTGAACTGGAAAATCAACAGGCAAGTATCCATCCCAGCAATACAGTTCACCTTCAAGTTGTCCTGGGTTCAGCTGAATAGAGTTAATTTTCTTTCTAGTAGCCAGTCTATTGCTGTTTTGGATTTAGTATGAGAATAATGTTGATAACACACAGATGTTTTCAGTTGTTGCTAGGTAGTTGTAGTGCTTACACTAAGTCAAGGACTTTTCAGCATCTCACACCCTGCCAGGTGCACAAGAAGCTGGGATAGCACAGCCAGGACAGCTGAATCAGGCTGGCCATATAACATCTTGCTCCAAATATAACTGGGGAAGTTGGCTGGCACATGGGATTGCTGCTCAGAAACAAGCTGGGATCATGTTGGATTTTTTCTGCATGTGGTGAGCAATTGCATTTGTGCATCACTTGTTTTATTATTATTGTTATTACTATTATTATTATTCTCTTCCTTTGTTATCCTATTAAACTGTCTTTATCTCAACGCATAATTTATTTTTTTTTTCATTCTCCTCCCCATTCCCTTGTGGGGGGAGGAGTGAGTGAGTGGCTGTGTGGTACTTAGCTGGGGTTAAACCATGACACAAGTCCATTGCAAATTGTTCCTGATCACAAAGAGAATGCTTGGATTTCAGAATTTAAGTATTCCACAGTAGAGGGGAAAGCCAACAGGTGATCAGAGCATGGCTCCACTGCTTGTGCTAGGAAGGGAGAGGATTTAAGATTATGTAATTATTTTAAACTGTTGGACATTCTGCAGTTCTAAAAACCTCAGTCAAGGTAAGAGATAAATTATCTGGGGAAATAGGAAGTTTGGCAGTGGAAAATGTGCAAATCCCAGGATTGAGCGAGCATCTAGCCAAGATGGAAAAGCAGCAAAGTACATTGCTGTTAACATATCTGGGACACTGAATTGTGTAAGAGGTCTGAAACTTAACAAATAGAAAGAAAAGTTTATAGTGAATGCACGACTTTGATTCTGTTACAGACCAAGGGAAAAACGATGAACCTATAGTGCTTTGGCAAGCTGAGATATTCAGAATCTAAAAATTCATACTATCTTAGGAAACATGTAGTCTTCTGTAGGATTTGGAGGGGATGGTGGAGTTTGGCATGATAACTTGTGTAAGCTAATGCTATAAAAATGAGATCAGTTTACAGCATCTGGTTGCTCAACAACAGTCAGTAACAATCCGGTTGGCAGACAGCAGCATTTCTCATAGCTGGGCATCAGCAGACAACCCTACAAAACTCTTGTTTGGAGATCTTGGAAAGCACAAATGGATTTCTGTCATTTGGACAGCGTACGGATCCTGCCAACTCAAACTGATAATCGTTTCAGTTTGAGTAGAGAAAATGTGATGATAACTTCTGACAAGCCAAATGGAGAAACCCTTTAAAAAAAGTGGATATTTGTTTCACTCTGAGAATAAACAATACCAGCCTCTATCTGAAAATGGGAGAGATCCTATAACTTTTCTGACTCATGTGGCAAAACAATGTGTAAGTTGAATGTGGTTCTCAAGGTTTACCTAAATTTCTGCATTAAAGTCTGATTGAGGAGTTTTCTATCATAAGGGCAATGCTACTAAAATCATCAATTTTGAGTTTTTAGCTGCACAAATGCTGTAAAAACTTTGTGCCTGTGAATTAAAACAGAAAAGACAGAAAAAAAACAGATTTTTTGAAAAATACAGCATTCCTCAGGTTTATTTTGAAAGATGGCTTAGACTCATGGCTGAAGATAGAAAGAGCTTGGTCTAGCCTCCATCAGGCATTTGAACAGTTTGTCTTGGTTGAAATTCTAAGTTTCTTTCTGCTATCATATTCTCATGGAAATAATTTATTTAGATATGCTGTTTGAAGTCATAGGACTCTTGAAAATTAGAACTGAGACCTTGGATGTGTCTCTCTATGATATAAGGGACCAATGCATGAGGCAGGGGCTGTGTTTTGACATGTTTGCGGTAGACTTTGTCATAAAGTAGAAGTATTAAAAGCGTTCAGTAGTTTCATTCAGGAGGATACTCCATAGCAGCAACTATAGACACTAGTGTGGAAAGGCATACTTTAGCCACAGTAGGCTAGTTTCTCTCTTGGTTCTCTGCTTTCAGGGAGAGTAAATAGGTTTTCCGCAGAGTGACTCTGAGAAGAAGTCTGCTTTTAGGTCCACTGAAGCATTACCTGCCTACCACCCTCTCATCCTTATATACAGGTCCTTATAAGGATATTCATCTTCTGGGGCTCACCTTTATGTTTTGGAATATTATCTCATATCAAGACGTCAAATAGCTTGGACTCAGCAGTCTTTGAGCCAGAAGGATATCTAAAAATAAAAACAAAAATTTTAAAAAAATAAATTTAAAAAAGATATAACAAGATATAAAGCCAAAAGTCAAAAAGAGATATTTTTGGTGGCTGTGATATAACAAATAGTACCAGTGAAGACTGTGAGATCAATGCTAGAATATAGGCTATATTGACTGATTGTATGTATGTATGTACCTTCTATCACAGAAGGATGGGCTGAGGCTGAAATTTTCTGCAATGACTTTTTCTTTGTCTGTGAACTTAGTCTCCCTCTCGCAACTGAACAGCATTCTGGTTTTTCAAGTACTTGATTTAATTAAAGCACCAGAGCACTTCACTGATCATCACCCAATGACAGTAAGTAGAATGACTATCACCTGCATAATGCTAGAGCTTTGATTTACACCAGAACACTGGATTCCCTGTAGGTGATGCGTTGGCTGGCAATGCAAACAAAATCCTCCTGTGAGATCTGGTGGCTGAAAAGCCAGTAGGTCATGATGCGGGTTCACATCACTGTTTGTGGAGTTTCTTTCTCCAGGAAAGATTTCAAACACATTTGCATACACACGATGTTTTCCCAGGTGACACACAGGTGTAGAAGTAGGCATGGCCAACAGTGACCAACACTACAGAGGGGATGAAGAGGAAGCCAGCACTCCCACCCTTGGCACACAGTGGAGGGTAAAGCAGTGGTGCCAGCCAGGCAGGTGCTGCTCAGGGTCTACAAAGTAGATTGCTGGGTTGGGAGCTCACTTGGCACTGACCTGCAGAGGAACCAAAGATTTGGTGTTAGGCAACAGTTAGAATTAGCACAGTCAGGATGGAAGGCTGGTAAGACTGTGACATGATAAAAATGGGAGAAAAGATACTTTCCTTTAAACCTAACGTGGTACTGTGTATAACAAATGATTCAAGGGTCCCACCTTTTAAATTAAGACACTTTCAGACTTTCTAATACTTCCTGAGTATTTAATATGCTAAATATTCAGCACATAATGCTTGAAAGTGTTTAACGTATTCTGCAAATATTGGTGGATTATAGTACAAGATTATTGGATCTGTGCTCTTCCAAAAGCTTTTTGAAATTTATGTAATCCCCTTTTGAAATAAAGAAGAAAAAGAACACAGTTAAAAATCATGTACCTGTTAGATTATTTAGTGATTACAGTAATCTTTTTTTCAATGTATGTTTTTGTATATTATAGTGTGCAGATACATGTATTTTGTTTGTATGTTGAATTTCAGGAAATAATTTTATTTAGGACTTACTATACAATACCTGTGCATTGTTCCACAAAATTATATCTTTAATTAATACAAAAATCAGTTTCTCTAAATATTTTTTCCTTGCAAACTATACAAATTAGTCTATAATTTAGAGATGTAATCATTAACAAGGAATTCTGCACCTCCAGTTCAGACATAGATTATTATCATCTATCTACTAGAATATAGGCAACATGAGCATTTACATCTGATTCTTGTTGCTATGACAATGGCTTTGGTCCCTCTTTCGTGCTTGGATGAGCGTGTTTTCTTTCTCCAAGTCTAATGCTCAGTTTGCTCTTCCTGCTCCAAATTCCTTATGTGAAGAAAGATAAGGTCAATAGAGGACTAACAACAAACAAGATAGGAAAACATGTTTGATTGTAAGTATGCATTCCAATACAATTGAGGGAAAGCTGTGAATGCAGAATTTCTTAAAATGTAGGCCTATGCATGGCCAAGATTGTCTGACTATACATCTCTGCTTTTATAAGACTGATACAGTTCAGTGGAGGATATGAGAATTTTGATAGAGTTTTCACTGCAATTTAGGATGTGATGAGGTTTGTATCTGAAGCCAGTGAGCCAAAATAAAGTGTCATTTACATTCCTGAAGCAGTACTGAAGTTAGTGTCCTAGTGTTGACACTTCAGACAACTGAGAGATTTACTATTCTGGCTCACTTTCTCCACTGTACACTACTTAAACATTTGTATTCAACTGCACAAGCAATCAGCTAGTGCACTGACATCATCACTACATCTGGAAAAACACTTCTCCAATAATACCCCTGCTGGTTAATCCAAGGCTGTAAATGCAATTGTGAGTTTAGGACAAAAAAAGTCACCATTTCTTCCTCGCTGGCTTAAGAGTTTTTACTTCAGTGTCCTCTGCCTCTTAGAAGGTAGTGTAATATTTCATGGGCAAAAATCTCTAAGTCTTCTGTGTAGTACCTTTCAGTACATGTAGCACTGTTACAGTCCTTTCAGTAGCAAATAACTGTCATTCTTGCAGATGTGGACCACATCTTGCTCTTCAGTTATTTGACTACAGGTTGTAGCCTGTTTTTTCAACTTTTCATTATCACTTGGCAAAACTTTCCTGAGAAAGTTGTACAAGGTAAACCACCTATGTAAAAAATTCTCACCTAATTTAGGTATAAAACATCTTAGAACGTCTCTGAGAGATTAAGAATAGTAATCAGTGCTTGCAGCTATCACAACGGGATGTTAGTTGTTGGAGTCACAGAGAGGATACATAGTATAAAGGCAACAACATTAACCTTCTGTTCACATAAAATAAAAATAGAAGAATCTAGCTTCCAAATGACTTCAATATTGCTGTATCTGACTTCCTAGCTGTAGACACATAGCTAAAAGCCATAGTTTGCAATAATAAAGCCAAAAAGACCTTATGTGTTGTGATCATAGCCACTTCCATTATAACAAGTCAGTTCTGGTTCAAAAAAAAGTTGGGAGCATTTTGCACATCCACTCAGTGTGCTGCATACATCTCTGTCATTTGTTGTGTTGGAAAAAAATGGTATGTTGAGATGGCTAGTTGCACTTTTCTTTCAAAAATTAAGTCTGATGTAAACTGTTGTAAACTGTGGAATGGGAATGTGATGCCGCCCAAGGAAATGAGATGCTGACAGTATTGCCCTTTAGCATGAAGGTGTTCTTGGCTTCTTCTGAGTTTAGACCATATTTGTTATCTCTCACAGATCCCATTTTTTCAAGATGATGTGGCCCTCCATTGCTGACTTTGCTGCATGCAATTTAAGACTGCTTGTGTGCTGACTTTGGCATCTGTGCTGGAGATTGCACTGTGGGTTAGGTCATTATGCAAGTGGCCTGAGGAGAATATGTCCACTTTTTCTTATCCTAAAGAGTGTCTACTGTGTGTTTTCTGTGAGAAGCCTCAGGTCACTTTCCAGAGGGCTCTGCCAGTTTGCTATTCACATCAGGCAGTAATGATTATAAATATTAAATGTTCAGCTATTTCAACCAGTCCTTTGTGATTCTAGGATTGCCTAGCTGCAGACTGACAAGACTATCTGAACTGGTCTTGAAATACATATGTGGTCTTGAATTTCCTCTCCAGCTGCCTGGTGGAATTTCTAGAGTTTCAGATGTGGCTGTGCTACTCTTAAGCTTAATGGCTGTAAGGGTAAGAAAACTGTAAACCCCCACAATTCAGTCTAGCCATCTCATAAACTTAATTTGTGTTATTCATTCTGCTTTTCTAATGTATGCTTTTCAGTGAGTCTTATTCTGCTAATCTCCTTTATGAATACTAAAGGAAATCACACTATAAAAGTGTGATTCCTTTCCCAAGGAATATTTTCTAGCAAAAGAAAGCAGTGTCTTACTGGCCAATCATTCTGTTATACATTAGATCCAGAATACATTTTAGAGTTTACAAAGAACTCATTTTAGATACAATCAGCAATAGTTATTTAATAAACATTCTTATGTGGATGCTAATTTATACAAGATAAACAAGATAACAGGAATGCCACACTTAGAGGTAACTTTCAGAAAGTTTTTTCCCAGTCAGCCACTGGTGTTAGGAGAAAGGACATTAGACTGTGAATTTTAAGAAAGGTTCCTCCTCTACGTGTCAAAAAACCCACCGCCCTTATTCCTGTATTCAAAGCTCTTCCAGCTCTGTCAGCTTGCCTGGTACCAGGCAGCCAGCTATACAGAACTTGGAAAGCACTGATGCTTTTGGAGACTCAATTTACTCTTGTCTTTATTAGAATATCCCACTTTTTCAAAGCAGAATACCTTATGACTCTCCAGAACTAAAAGTATATTGAAACTTCTTGCAAACCTTGGTATTTTTTCTTAGTGCCTTTGTAAATAATATTTATTAAGCTGATAGACAGCGGAGCTTTAATTTTTTTATCAGTCCAAGTCAGAATATTGTCTGTTGTAGATGACAAACCACATCTGTTCCTTAGCTGGGAATACACCAGGTTGCTTCAGAGTTGCAGGGGAAGGGGGATAATATTGTGAACAAATGTGCATATGCAGCACAACTGTGGGAGGCATTTTGGCTCAAATGGCAAAGTCAGAGATCCAAATTTGTAAATTTTCCTACATCTAGATGAATATTCAGAGGAGATACTTGTCTCATGAATATCTTCCCGGGATCAAAGTTTCAAAATATATACCATTTTAAAATGTATACAAATACTTGGAGGCCTTCACTTCACTTTGTGTTTTGGCTGTTGAAAATTATGAAATATGAAAAATTATGTGAGCTGGGTTGGAAATAGCAGCCTGCCATGTGACTCTCAATAAGTTTTTTATTCAGTGTCAAGATACTATTAAAAAATCTGTTGTGTGACAATTTGTACTGGCCAGCAGGATGGTGATGGAGGAGCATGGTACGTGGCATATACATAGGAAAATGAAGGTAAGCTAAAATGAAAATGTATGCATGTATTATACTTGTATGTCATTTACCATGAGCCTCTGCTTTTCAGCAAGCCAAGCATCCCCCAGCTATCATGTATATTTACTGCAATCTTAGCTGGTGTGTCATGGAATGCTGTGATTTGCACTTGCTTATCAACTATCTATCCAGTTTAGGAAGCTACCCAGGTCCCAGTTGGCTGTAGATAAGCCAAGTAATGAAGTAAAAATGTTTGTGTTACAGGTTCTTGAATGCCTGTGTCTGGGACGATGACAGAAACTGATAATGGGATATTAAGATATATAATGAATGATTCTTAGTTACCTAAGAATTATCTTCTATTAGGCTGGTGATTTAGGTTTTTCCCTATAGGTAAAAGTGACAGAATATGGCTAATCGCCGGTGCTAAAGGAGTTTCATCCAGAAATGCCTAGGGCTCATCACTTACTCTTGTTGCCTGATTTGATAATCTGCTTAAATTTTGGTTAAAAGTTGTCTAATTCACTGAGAGTATGACCCCTTCAAGTGGCATTCTCTAATGTTGTTACTGAATACATTTGATCCTGACTTGTTGGGGCATGTTAAATTCTTTTTGCACAATTTTATACTTGGCACTAGCCTTTTGTGATAGATAAGATCAACTTTAAGATCAAGCTTTTGAAGAGATGCTGGATAGCATGTACAAGTGCCCATTTTTTGCCACAAAAAGTCTCCACAGAACATTTTTTTGGGGAGAGTGAGAGCAACCCATAACTCCTAGAAAATTGGTTTTAAAAACAGTAAGTTGTGGCTAGTCTATCCATGAGATTTTGGGAATCTTCCCCAACATGAATATATCCAGAGACGATCACTCAAAGTATAAAGAATAATAATAATAATAATAATAATAAATTACTTGTGAAGGACTGTTGTCTCTTGTCTGTTTAGAGATGTTTCCAATCCGTATATTCATAACCTACCTTTCTGTCTTTCTGCCACAGAGTCCTGACTAGATTCTTAGACTGAGAGGAATTGACTGGGAGAGATCTACCCATGTATATTTCTGTATAAATTGAAAATATGAGCAGGAGACTCAGACTGCTCCAGGATGGATAAGAGTGTAAAAGTCAGTGTAATGTCAGTACACTGGTACCCATAGCACAAATGTATATAAATGGATACAATTGCAATACATAGTTTATTTTAATGGTAATAACAAAACGTAAAGTGTTTCTTTTAAAGACTGTTGTATATACATCTATCCTCCTATTCCCTGGAAGGCTTATCATCTTCAGATGTTCCCATAGGTGTCTGTGCATTTGTCTAGTCTGTTATAATAGCTACCACAGCACCTAACCTCTTCGCCTTTAAAAAAAAAAAAAAAAAAAGTGCAGTAGTATTTCTGATCTATTGTATCATCAGCCTTGTCCTTTCATAGGATTTTCTCTTAACTCTTTATTGCTAATGAGATATGAAGAGTTATTTTTATTTCTTTTTCCTTTTTTCCTGCTTCTTCCAACCTCTGTGTCTCTGTCCTATTTGCCATCAGACTAAAGCTGTACATTCAAAAATAAAATACTCTAGTACCAGACTAATCATATTCATAAATTATTAGAGGACAGTTCTATTTCTATTCAATCCATGACTGGTTAATTCTGAGTTCATCTTTTTAAACTCATAAATAAGCAATAGTACTTGTCTACGATTGATCTATAACATACCAAAATACATCTGCTAATGTTTTTGTAGGCATCTAGATAGTAATGAGTCTTAGGAAAAGATTTGAAGGGAAAGACAGACCACTACCTTATTTATCATATGGAACATTCATTAGTTTTCCCAAAGGCTTACTACATAATTCTCGTCAATATTTGTATCACGTGATCAACATAGAGAATACAAAGTTATTGATTGTTACAATGATACACTTACTTCTGTGTATGCAAACTAAAAGTTTGATTTAATTGATCTCTTCTAATTCTAATCTGTTTGAAAGATTTTAATATTCATTTTAAATAGCTTTTGTAATATAAGAAGCTCTCTGAATTGTCTTAAATTTCTATCCATAAAGAAAGGCAGGTTTTGTAACCTAAAATTTTATTTCAGGCATTCTAGATCTCTTCACCTATACATAGTGAGATGAATGTGATATAATGGGCATGTGCTGTCTATTAGAGAAAGAAAAATGTCTTCTCACAGCACTTTTCATTATAGATACTGTGTTTCTTCAACTGAAAAAAATTATCAGAAGAAACACATGTGAAGGATAGTGGAAAATATCCTTTCCTCATTTTTCTGATTTGGTGATATTTCTTTGGTATCAAATCTTTCTGACTTGAAGTTCTCTGCTGTCAGTAGCTTCAGGCCTGCATGAAGATTAAATTCCTGCTAATATTTTCATAGTCTTTGGATGTCTTTGAGACTAGAGTCTCTTCTGTGAAGTAATTCTAGCTTTTGCTACAACACTTTGTCCAGACTTTTAACTATCCTTGTAAAAATTTTATTCGTCTTGATACTTCAGCAAATTTCCTTAAACATATCTTCTCTACTAGCATGTAAATATCTTTAATAGGAAACATGTCTTTCATTTTGGACATATAGAAAAAACTCCAATAGATATATAATACTTATGCTTTTATTTTCTTTTGGCACCACATCTACTATGCAGGATTAGGCATTGCAATAGGACAAATGGACTGGCAGATGAATTTCAGAATGGGTTAGTGCATATGGGAAGCTATGTATAAAAATATGGATATGCATATATATTTATATATATACACAAAATTATGGGCTCTAAATTACCTGTTACTGAGGAAAGAGATCCAGGAGACACTGTGTAGAATTCCAGTGCTCAGTGGCAGGCAAGAAGTAAAACAGACCATTGGGCTTTATTGTTAGAAGGAGAGTTGAGGGAAAACAAAACAAAACCATAAATACTGTTGTGAATTTGCACAAATCACCAGTATGTCCCTGTCCTGAATATTGCCTACAGTTCTAATTATTTCATATGTAAAAGGGTATAGTAGAACTAGAATAAGTAATGGATGCCTAACAGGGATGATTAGAGTGGCCTCCCATATGAGGAAAGAGTAAAAAGCTCGGACTCTTCAAGACAGAATGAAAAATGACAAAATAGCAAAACTGAAAGACATTTATAAAATTATGAAACTATAGATCTGTGTGTATACAGTAGATAGGAAATGACTTAATATCTTTTTACCTCATAAGAACTAGTTAAGGCAGAATGAAATTATTGAGTAACAAGTTTAAACCAAATAAAGGAAGTGGTGTAACTTCTGGAAACCCAATGTATAAATAGATTCAAAAAAGAAGTTAAAGAAATTCAGAAAAGGTAGGTCTTCCAGTGGCTGTTAAAAGCAAGAGCCCAGGTACAACGTGCACTTCTGAAAATCCCTAAACCGTTAATTGTTGGAAGACAGGAGAGTAAAGCAGGATAAGGATTATTTTAGAGTGGTCCTGTAGTAATGTTCTTCTCTTCTAGAAATAATATATTGACCACTTTTTGTTATATTACATACACCCCAAAGCTGACCAATCTAACAATTATTACGCAAAATTGCGTATATAAGATATAAATCATGTATTCCTCTCCCTACATGACTTATTGTTTTTCTTATCAACGGCTTCCATTTATGCAGAATTTTGCAGAATAATTCTCAGGCAAGATTCTACTGAAATGGTGGTTGCAGAAAACTAGGTGCAATTCAGATATGTATACTAAATTTTTTAAATAACCATTACCTCCCTTTTGGCTAAAAATAACAAGTATGTGTAGACTCTTTGCATCACTACTAAAAACATTTTAATGACTCAATAGGTGAGTCACTAACAAAATTTTGTTGTTTCTTAGAGGGTTATAGACTTTTTTACATACGTGATATAGCATTATATTATAGTCTAATTCTGTTGGTAAAAGCTTAAGACAAGTTGTGTAGAGTAACTGACTTCTGTATTTGGAGCGTATCGTGTATACCATGTCAGTCAAGCTCACCCAGCTGCCCACTGTTATTTGCCACAAGTACACAGAAGAGTTTCCAGAACAGAGGTATGACTCCAGATACCTCAGAATCTTTGTTGTAAAGAAAATAAAATGTTTGCAAAATGCAGAGAAACAATATTTATTGTCATTCTTTAGAGCCTAAAAGGAAAGATTTGTCTACCTCACAGAACTGTGTTGGGGAAGAAAAAGCAGTGACTCTTTTTTTCCCTCCTGTTTTTGACTACTCATGTTGACTACAATTTTAAACTTGTTGAAAACTTGAAAATAATAATCTGAAAAAATAGCAAATATCTTTTTCTTGGGTCCTCAGAAGTCATTCAGTTTTGAACTCCTATGATTTTAGAAAAAGAAAGAAGAAAGTTACATTTTCCATCAGGCTGGAATACTTGAAAAGCATATGAAAGGTACGTAGCCTTAGAACACGTTATTGAAGAGAGACTCACCTGTTGTTCTTGTTCTTTGTCAGACTCTTATAATAAAAGGAAAACCTTATTAAACTATGTACTTGGAAATCTAACTGACTCAAAAGAAAAGCTGTTCTGATAGAAACTTCAGCTGTATCCTCTGCATTTACTTTGTGCTAAAATAAAAGTCAACAGAAAGACAATCTAAAAGTTATATTCACCCAAGGGCATTATTCATACCTCAAGAATATTCCTATGTAGAATACCTGAGTAATTCACATTTTGCTTCCCCAAAAGCCTTATCAGGTCACTTAAATTAGGCAACTTTTAGCAACAAAGGCAGTTAAGAATGTAACACAGAATTCCTTCCCTATTCTTTGATTTGGCACGAATGTCTTCCCCTAACCTGTCTGCAGGTCATAAGATAGGACACCCCTCTTCTTTCTTCCCATGTGGCCTGAAATGCATGCATGCTCCTATTCCCTAATTTGGTGTATGTCTGGTGTGTAACCAGGGATAACTAAGTAACTGAACTTACTCATGTGATACTCATATCTGGTCATGTCAAGATAAGGAACCAAGAGGCCTTTGGAAAGAAAATAATAGGGAAGATGCTGCAGCTTTCGCAGAATATTCACCAGCCTCCCTAAAACAGTCATCAGGTTTGTGTCCTGCTCCCTTTCCACATGTGAGTGGGCTTGGGAAGAACACTGGCACAGACTGGGCCAAAAGCCAAGCTGCTTTGGCAGCAGCAACTTATCATGTAATGGAAAGAAATCCATATGGCCTTTTTTATATTGTAGCTGGAATGTAGCCATGACCTGATAAAACAGGAATACATGGCATTGGCACATTGCATTATCATACGCCTATTCTGCTTGCCAAGGTCATTGATGAAAATATTTAAATACCATCAGTTCTAAAACCAATGGTTGAAAAACTCCCTAATTGCCTTTCTCCAGCCCAGCAGTTCATCTTTCGTCAGAGCTCCATGCCATCTCCCTTTCAGGGAGTTCCTCAAATATTTCTTCAAATTCATATATTAATTCCCAGTGCTCTTTCAGGCTGTACTTTCAGGCTGTTTAATTTCATCAATTATATATGTTTAGATACCTATATTTATTTTTTCTGTCTCCAAACGATGATAAAAGCTTCTCTGTGCTATGTTAAGTCACAAGACTCCTATGATGCGTGAGCACACATGTCAAGGGATTTAGCTAAACTTAATATGACCCGTTAGTAATTGCTAAGAAAAACACTAGCTAGTAAAGTAAAAAAACAGAAAAGTAAAAATATCACACCCTTATTATTTAAATGAGAGGAAATTCACTTAACATCGTTCATTATAGTTAATGAAATTATCTGCCTGCCACATTGTAGTCAAGATTAGGGATTAGGAATTCAAAAGCTCAAGGCTCAGATCATTTGAATAATTTTGTGGGTAAACTTGAGTGAACAGAATTGAGTCTCTTCCATCCTCCTGCTGGCACATGATGCTCTGCTGTGTCTTGGGGCACAAAACAAGGCTGGCACAGGAGAGAGAGGCTGATTCCATCTCCACTTCATCCAGTGAAACAAATCCATGGCATCTGTGCATGCAAAAAATATGGTGCAACTGACTGAAGTGACTTTAGCAGGCTTGAAGGGATTTGGGTAGTGCACAGCTGGGAAAAAAAGAAAAAAAAATCCTTGCAAAATCATTGCAATAGGTCTGAATTTATGCTATTTCTTAGTCGCTGTCTTAGCAGCTATGTTACAGCTCTGCAAATGGTTAGAATTCTACATTTGTGCTGTAGATGAGGATGTAGAAGCCTTTATGTAGTTGATTTTGTAGTGAGGATTTGATACTGTTTATATCATTACTTTCACCTTTATCCACTCATTTTGCTTTACAAGTCCTAGAGACTTAATAGGAGTTTTGTATTGTATAACCCTTTAGCTAAAGATTTGTTGAAAATCAGTGGAAGGTAAATTAAAAATCTGCAACTATATTCTGAATGAGAATACAGTTCTCATCTGCGTTTTATAAGCAAAATTCCCTTGGGAACATGTAAAGCTTGAAATAGGGAACTAACAAAGTGTGAATTTGATCATGTACTTCAATTACTTCAAGTAATTGTATGGCACAGGTATTATTTTACTTGGTTAAAATATAACTTCTGTAGCAAATAAACATGTAACAGACCTTTTTGTCTATTCTTCTTGTGTGCTTTCTGTAGAGAAATAATCATTTGTCATTGGTTTTCTATCCCTTTTTGCCAGAAGCTTAGACCTTCCAACCTAAGCAATATTATGTTTTAACCTATTGTAATGCAGCACACGTGAACATAATTCCTACCACACAAGGAAAAAAATCTGTATTGGTGGAGAAAACGTTTGTTTGGGTTTCTTTATTTGCAGAAAACAGGGTAGAGGTCTGCATGTTTATAAATAAAATTGACTTCCATATACTGCTGAGGAGAAACAGAACAGCTGCCATACGGATTTTGAAAATATCACTATTTGATAAATGTGCAACATAAGCACCATGACTTCAACAAAATTAACTTTAATTTTCCCTTCAGCAAGAAAAGAACAAGTTCAAGATTAGTTATGCATTAAACAATCAATTCATGGAGACTAATTGAAGAAGGGAAGACCTTGAAATGGAAGTCATACAAAAAAGGAAACTGATTAGTCTTTATATTAATGTTTCTGTTCAATATCATTCACATTTTTGTCATTCATTTGATAAAGAACTGCAAGTCCCACTCTGAAATTCATGGAATAATGAATGGTTTTCTGCTAGAAACTAAACACAAAAAAATATCTCTGTGTGTACATGTGTATAAATACACAGGGATGTAGTTAAAGCAATGCCATGCCAGAACCTTCTTGGCTTTGGGTAATAGTTGTGCAGTTTGTGCTGAAAACAGTGCTTTGAAAGCTGAGGGATTCTTCTGTGCATAGATGGAGGTCTTCCAATTAGAGTGCAAGTCATAGGCAAAATCTAAACTGAACACTTTGTAGGAGGAATGTGTAGGAGGCTTTTCAGGCTATATGATTACATCTTAGTTTACAGAAAGAATAATCAATTTTGATTAAGCTTTAGCCAATTTATATTTCATATTGAGGTCAGTAAAATGTTAAACTAGATGCTCAGACTATTACAGCACTCATTCATCTCAGAAACAATTATACATTTTTTTTTTAAGATTTATAATCCATGTGTTAACAGATTCAAAAATTTCTTAGAAGATTTCAACAGAAAAGCAGTTTAGGTTCTGCTCCAATTCATAGAATGTAATTTTAAAATTAGAACTCTAACTCTTAAAAAAATTACCAATATTTTGTGCAAGAGTGTAGAAAATTTCTTTTTAAAGTAGTGATGTTTTACAGGAAATCATGTGCTTGCACAAAGAAAGTTTTATTGGATTTTTATGGAGAAATTTGCTGAAAAATCTAAGTACTTCTCACAGGCCAGACTGTTTTATAGGATCAAATATATTGCCCACTAAGGACATCTGAACCTAATTTTAGCTGTTTTTTATAAAGCAGTTCCCCTAACAGAGAAACTGCATGGCTTTCTAACTCCAAAAATAAGCATGATTTTAAAAGATATTATGGTATACTCAATCAAATTTCACTGATTTTAACCTGACATTTAAACAATAATTTGGAAGTTACAGATGAAATTGTCTCATAGCTTGTAAAGGAGAGAATCTTCCCTGGATCTCTGTTAGCGTATGAATACAATGACTCATTGTAGAGAAGAGATATTAGCTATTTCCTTATTTCCACAAGCATTTAAATGATGACACAGAAATGAGACTTCTTGAGGAAGAGTATTTCTTTACCGAGATTCAGCAATCTAGATAAAATATAATTGTTTTCCTACCTACCAGCTTCCACTCTGGAATGAAGCAGATAATTTGGTTTTATTTCTACATAATCATATGGTTGTTTTTTGAGAGGGATTTGGTTTTATTAGGTATCCAGAACTAAAGAAGAAGAGACCACAGTCTACAGAGAAATGTGTTGGAAGACATTAAGAGATACAAGACAATTTACTGATATATATGATAAAGCACTAGCTCGATGCAATCCAGAATCCTGAAGTGATCAAATATTCTTTCTGTGAAGTCTTTCTGACAGAGGAGAAGGAGAGTAACTCTTCCAGTCTCACATTTACATTGCTCTGGGGGAGGGAATTAGCCAGCTGAAAAGACTGCACCTACTGAGCACCGTGATGCTGTGAAAGCATTCACTACTGTACCTGAGGGAAATCTTAGAAATGTAATTGCTCATTAGAGTATTTGCAGGCCACACATGGCTTGCAAAGCAGTGCTGGTAGCTGAGAAGAGGAGAATGTAATAACTGGCAATGCTGAAGAAGATGGAAAGAGGAGACAGAGATGAAGATATCCAGCGCAGGGAGTCAGCAAGCAATGCAACAGATATTGTGGGTTTGGTCTGAAGCTTTGGTTCTGTTATGACTCTTCCATTCACGAGCAGTTCACCCCTCCCTCCCAAGCCTGCACTCACTCAGCTGCACAGAAGAAAGTTGGCACTGCTGTTAGTTACTTTGCTACTCTGAGGGCCCAGCATGAGGAACTGAGATTCCCCTGGGTCTTCACTGGGATCCTAGTGACAATGAATATAAATCGTTCTGGGACAGCATCAGACACATTGAAGGAGCTGTGAGGGCAACAGCCATCAAAGGCAAGTCCAGAGTGCTGCCAGGGTCCTTACCCTGACACTTTCTCTGCGCAAATAGACTTATGTGGGTTGCTGATGTCCCAAGTGAGATACTTCTGTGCTGCACCCAACAGGGGAGAAGCCTGGGAAATTTCTGAAATTTTTAGGGCACAGCACTGAGATAGGTTTAGCACCAGTGGGAAGCACAGCCTAAAGATGGCAGCTTGTCTGTCACTGCCCATTTCAAAGTTACAGAGTTTCTACCACAGCAAGGGAACCAGCTGTATCCATAATTGGGGGCAGTTTGAGCGTGGAATTTTTCATCCTGTCTTCAGACATGAAGCTCTGGGCAGCTGCTGAATCCCACAGGGTAATGATTTAAAAAGAAGCTAGGAAAACTGCCTGAATGAAAGGCTGAAGTGGTTAATGACCAAAAAGTGTGTGTATGGAGGGAGAGTGGAGAAATTTTACTGGTGTTGCACTCTATATCTGCAAGAATCAAAAGACAGAAAAAACCTTGCCATGTTTCTGCCAAATGGCTAATTCTGATACACTTAATGTGCACAGCAGTTAAATCAAACAGGAAGCTAGCTGAAACCACTGAAAAAGTTGGAGGAGTATTTTTGCATTTCACATATCTTTGTGGGTGTTGTATTTAAATAGAATGAAACTACAAAAAGCCAGTGACTTTATTTAAGAGTGAAAAGATAGACTGTATTCTAGAAAGATGGCCAGACCTCGGTTAGTTATGGAATAAAAGAATTGCAGCAGGAGAAAGGGAGTGAAAGAACAACCAAAAACCTCAGTCTGACTTTTTGGGCAGGCATCAGAAATAGTCCAGACCAGAATGAAGTTTATAAAACATGGCCACCACTCCAAAGCAACAAGAATGGTTAACAAAAACAAAACAAAACAAAACAAAACACCCATTAAAAAACCCAATCAAAACCCCAAAATCTGAAATATCTTATGCAAATAGACCTAATTTAGCATGACAGACCTCAGGACTGGAGACCTCAAACAATAGCTCAGGAGGATATTAGAGCCAAGACAATGCTCAGCACTCATATAAATGTTGTAAAAAAACATAATTATATCTTTTTACAAGAGTTTTTAAGAGCTTGCATAATATGCACAAAATTGGCAAAGATGCTAATAACATCACAGTCAAATTCTGTATAAAAGCCTGAAAGGAAGTGGGTTACTAAATGATTTTAAGCTGGACATTAATGCACAAAAGAGTGTGTTGCCAGAAGTGGCACTTATTAACAACAAAAACAGGCATGGCTCTTACATTATAATGGGTAATACTATGAAAAAGCATACAAGAGACAAAAATCACCCCCAAAAGAAGAAAGTCTAGGAATACACAGAATACAGTTGTTGCCATCAGTAATACTGTTTGCTTCAGCAAAGATCCTTGGAACAATATGCTTCATATGAAGTGTGCGTAATCTAGCTGCTCAACACAACAATTTGAGAATGCTACTCTGGGCTGATATCCTGTGGACATTAAATGAAAACCTTAATACAAAATAAAAGAAGCTGAAGTACTTAATTGAGGAAGCAGCAGTGGTCAGGAACAACACCAGGAAGAACAATTTCAATTGTCTACACATGACTCCGAAGGGGGTATTAGCATAATCCTCTTTTCAGCAGCGTGAAAACTGCAGCTCAAAACTGAAGACCATTGGTCTGTGTGTGAGGCAAGCGAACAGAAATGAAGCATCATAAATGCAGAAGAATTCTCTGAACACAAAAGGCTTTAAGCCTGTATGGGAGGCAAGCATTACCTGAAATGGAACAAAAATCTCAAATCATTATTGCCAGCAGGGGACTTGGAGACTGGGAGTCTTACCCTTCACTGTTCCTTCCCCTGAGACAAAATGGAGATTTTTTTTTTTTTTTTCCCCATCTATACAGGCTGACAAGTTTTCATAAAATCAATGAAAGCAAAAACAATCTTTACATAAGTGGTTCCAAACTACTCCATTTGGAGTCTATTTTCATCTCTGAAAATTCTGCCTCATTCATGGTATGTCATTACTTAAATAGTTTTATTGAAAACTTCAGAAAGAGTGCAAGGCACTTGGGAACAGCTGCAGCCTTTCTGCCATTTAAGAGTAATATAGTGGAGAAAAGTTCAAATACAATACTGGTTAACTTGTTTATTAAAACTAAAACATAACCATAAGGTTGAATTATCACAGACTAAGGTACTACTTTGGAAGAAACTGTAAAGAAAGCATTATACCTTTTAGCATGGACAGCTGTGAAAGTATATTCCTCGGCTGTGTTGCAAGCTGGAGAGGAGAAGAAGGTGTATTTTCATTTTTTTATTATTATTTGGTTTAATACAAGGAAAAGATTCATAAAGCATAGTTGAATAATTTGTGTAAAAAGATAAATGAAGGTCTTTAGGGATGGGAATTCCTGAGAAAGTCTAAGAATGTGTTATTCTAGCCTTAGATGAACAGCGTTGAATTTTTTTAACTTTGCTATAACTAGTCAGGACAGGTCAAGTGAAAGTCCATGTTAGTGCCACAAGAAAAATACGGTCCTCTGTAGTAAAGCAAATATAACTTTATTTAGATTGTCTAAAAAATAGATATATATGTCATCTAGGGTATTATTTTCACTTCCATGTGAAAATGTTCCCATGCCCAAGACCATGCCAGTAATTGGGAGAAGGTGAAGCACAACTTGCTGTCTATAGAGCTCATCACAGCAAAGAGCCAGTTTGCCAGCCCAGCAGTGGATAAGTTCCTACCTGTGTCTTGCTCTTGCTTCAGCTAACAAATGCTTTGAAACTGAGAAACAGGGCATCAGTTAATAGTGTGTAATATCTGATTTCTTCTGAGAACAGAAAAAAAGCTTATTTTATCAGCAAATGGCATAGGACTGTTTCAGAAGTGTCTGTAGGAAATGGAAGAAACCTTAGCCAATGAAACCATAATCTGGAATCACATGGAAGCAGGGCACAGAGACAAAGCCTTCTCTGGGTGACAAACACAACCATCCCAATGAAAGAAGCCACACATTACCCTGGGTTAAAAATAGACTATAAATCTATGCAGCCAGAATTAAGGTGACTGGCACACTTTGGGATATATATCCATTCTAGCCCTCAACCAAGCAATTTTGGAAGCAATGTAGGAAAGGAGTAGAGTCATATATTTCAGGGCAAAGAGAGTCACATCTTTAGTAGGTCACTCAAATTTCTGGCAGGTTTGCACTGAAGGCAATAATCTCATAACAGCATCAGGTAGATTAAGGCTAGCATGGGCATGCCTCTATGTGCTTCAAACACATCTTCATACTCAGAGTAGGCATAGGATAAATGGGTGGTGGTATAAAGGCATTACATGAAAGCACCTAGTTCGAGACAAAGGAAATAGTAAGAAAAGCCTGACCAAACAAAAGCAGTAGGGTGATTGCAAGAAGGGATTAGGGTCTGGATGTCGGCAGGATCACAAAGTGTAGTGATTTAAAAGGGAGGGGAAGGCAGAACAAAATGTTTTGAAGGAAAAAAGCTAGTGCAAGCTTCAAAAAGACATGGTCAAATCAGGTTTTTGCTGTACAAGAGATTTTTTTTTTTTTTTTTTTTTTAAATGTGGAATTGAAGGAAACAAGTGTAGATAACCACATGAGCTCTTAGTAATGGAACTGTGACCAAGCTGTGTGGTCTGAAAAACTGGCTGTGAACTTTCTTCGGACACAATCTCTTAATTTAAAATCCTTTGTCTAAAAGCCTGTGGGTTTCCTCAAAATGAGAAGATTTCTACGATAAAAATTTTTTACTTTTTACTTTACAAGAATTTCTTCCTTTATCCTAACCCAAAAGACAAGATAGAGTCCAGAGTTTTATTGATGTGTAATAATGAGTAAAAAAGAATAAAGTGCCCATCTCAGGCTTTCGCAATACTGTTAAGATGAAGAATTCATAGAGGAATACTATCAAATGAAGCGAGGTCAAAGGTATAAAGCTTTGAGTAATCTCAAAAGAGTCCAAAATTTTATCCACCCCTTTCCCTGGTTGCTTGACATTTTGATGGTTAAAAAACTGTATCTAGTTTCCAGGTGCATATTCTAGAGGGAAAAAACTGACATGCTAGTTTGATCAGAGTAACAGCAAAGCTTCTGAAGAGCACCGCTTCTTAGTGAATGTACACAATATTGTACAGAAAAACCCAGGGAAATAAGAAGAGGCAATTGTATGAATCAAAAGAAAAAGTGGGCCAGGGTATTTCAGTAATAATTACAGTTATCAATACAAGACACAAAAATTGGAGGTGAAACATTCTGGAGGGATCAGAATCTTATTTTAAGCTTTCTTTCAAAAGCTGATGTATATATGAGTGCAATGTGTTTCTTTCTCCATTTGCATGGATGTTAATCAGAAAAGCTTTGAAAAACAAAATTTTTATGAGTAGCTTAAATTCATCCATACTCATTAGATGCTCAATTAGGTGAAACAAACTTTTCGTCATATGCCAGAGGCTTGATTTAATTTGCCCAGGATAAGCAGTTAACCATATCTGTAAAGCTCTGAATTTTTTGGAAGTTACTTCAGGGTAGTGAAGCAAAAACTATTAAATGCTGGAAAGCTATAGGCAGACTAAAATTCAACATTGTTTATCCTAGATCTGAGGATATTTACTTGAGGTATTTGTGTAAAAAACCCATTAATTTCTATGTTACAAAGTGGCTCATTGAAGTAAACTGTCATCAATATTAGGGTAAAATAACCTTCCATTTGCATTGCAGGAGTGTATTTTGGTTGTTTTATGATATTTCAGGAAGAATGCTGTTTTAAAAGAGTCAGAGCACTTTTTCCAGTAATTTACAATCAAAGATTAGCAAAATTTCTTTTCAAAGGGGCAGATAGGCACTCCCCCTCCCTGGAGGCAAGGGGAGATTTTTTTTTCTTGCAATGTAATGTTTTTAATGACATCAGTTAGGTTTGTATGCAGTATCAAGACTGATGAATGAAACTAAACTTTGATGAAGAGAAGAAGTGTTACTAAACTAAAGCAGTCAACTTTCCTAGTCTGGGTTTTTCTGCTTTCTTTTAAAACTAAAATCAAGTTAGAAAATATGAACCAAGTATCTGCATCTACAGTCAGTATACTGTTCCAACCTCAAAGAAAGCTTCAAAATTCAAGAATTTTCTATAGAATTGTAGAAAAAGAAAAAAAAATTGTCTCTTGCTGTTGTTTCCTAACCCACTTCATCAAGTTTGTTTTGAAGCTGTGTCTTGAATTGGGCTCCACAAAAGAAAAAGTGTAATAAATCATGGAATAGAAATAGAATAGTTTAGTTGGAAGGGACCTTTAAAGATTGTCTAGTTCCACCACACCACCACCCCCCTTGCCATGGGTAGGCACATCTTTCACTAGATCAGAGTGCTCAAAGACCTGTCCAACCTGACTTTGAACATTTCCAATGATTGGGCATCCACAGCTTCACTAAGCAACCTGTTCAAATGTCTCACCACCCTCATCATAAAAAAAAAAATCTTCTTTCTATTCAGTCTAAATCTATCCTCTCAGTTTATAACCATTATCCCTTGTCCTGTCACTACAGGCCGGGTAAAAAGCCTCTCTATGTCTTTCTTATAAGCCCCTTTTACACACTGAAAAGTCACAATGAGGTTTTCCAGGAACTTTCTCTTCTCCAGGCTAAACAACACCAACTCTCTCAGCATTTCTTCAGAGTAGAGGTGTTCCAGCCCTCTGATAATTTTTTTGGCCCTCCTCTGGACGCACTCCAACAGGTCCGTGTCTTTCCTGTACTGAGGACTCCAGGGCTGGATGCAGTACTCCAGGTGAGGTCTCCTAAGAACAGAGGAGGAGAATCCCCTCCCTCAACCTGCTGGCCATGCTTCTTTTTATGCAGCCTTAGATACAATTGGCTTTCTGGGCTGCAAGTGCACATTGCCAGCTTGCATACAATTTTTCATCAATCAGTACACTGAAGTCCTCCTCTGCAGGGCTGCTCTCAACCAATTCATCCCCCTGTCTGCTCTGATACTGGGGATTGTGCCAAGACTTCGCACTTGATCTGTTGAAGTTCAGGAGGTTCACATGGGCTCACTCCTCAAGCCTGTCAAGGTCTCTTGGCATTCCTTTCCACAAGCATATCAACTGAACCGCTCACCTTGGTGTCATCTGTGAACTTGCTGAGCGTACTCAATCACACTATCTATGTAATTGATGAAGACATTAAATACTATTGGTGCCGCTACAGACCTTGAGAGACACCAGTCATTACTGGTTTCCATTACCTTTTGGATGTGGCCATCCAGTCTTATCCATCTAGCAGTCCATCCATCAAACCCATATCTCTCCAGTTTAACAGCAAGAATGTTATGGGTGACCATATCAAAGGCCTTACAGAAGTCCAAGTAATGGCATCCCTAGCTCTTCCCTTTTCCACTGATGCAGTCACTCCATCATAGAAAGATGCTAGAATTGCCAGGCATGATTTGCCCTTGGTGAAGCCATGTTGGCTGTGTCAAATCACCTCCTTATCTTTCATATTTTTTACCATATCGTCCAGGAGGATCTGTTCTGACCTATCTTCCAGGATGATCTGTTCCATGATCTTACCAGGCACAGAATGGGGTTGACTGGTCAGTGCTTCCCAGCATCCCCTGTTTTACCTTTTTTAAAAATGCATGTGGCATTTCCATTTTTCCAGTCACTGGGGACTTTGTCTGGCTACCATGACTTTTCAAATATGATGAAGATTGGCTTGGCAACTACATCAGCCAATTATCTCAGACCCCTGGGGCTCATCTCATCAGGTCCCAAGAACTTATTTATGTTCAGATTCCTCAGGTGGTCTTGAACTTGGCCTCCTATCATGGGAGGTACTTTATTCCCCCAGTCCCTGTCTTGAGTTTCAGGGGCTTGAGAGATGTGGGAATGTGAGATTATCATTGAAAACTGAGGCAAAAAAGTTGTTGAGTGCTTCAGCCTTCTCCAATCAGTTGTCACTGGTTCTCCTGTCTTATTTAACATGAGAGGTGTACATTTTCTTTAATCTTCCTTTTCTGACCAACATACCTGTAAAAGAACTTATGAATCTTTGTATCCCTTGCCAAATTCAGCTCCAACTGTTCCCTAGTTTTTCTGATCCCGTCCCTACATGTCTAGACAGTGTCCCTGTATTCTTTGCAGGATACACGTCCCTTGTTCCACTGCCTGTGCATTTCCTTCTTATACTTTAGTTTGACTTGGAGTCTTTACTCAGCAACACTGGTCTTGTGACTGCTTTCCTGTTTTCTTCCATATGTGAACTGAGAGCTCTTGCTTTTTAGGAAAATTGTCCTCAAAGAGCTGCCATCTCTGTTCAGCTCCTTTATCCCAAGGCCACTTTCCCAGAGCGTCCCATCCACTAATTCCTTAAACAACTGTAAGTTTGTTCACCTAAAATTCAGGGTCCTGATTCTACTTTTCACTTGGCCCCTATCCTGCAAGACTGTGAATTCCACCAGGACTTGCAACCTATTCATTGCTGTTTTTTTCAGACATCTCTGTGTGGTCAATAATTTTTTTTTTTTGCATAGAGGGCAACCCCCCTGACCCTCCTTCCCCGGCTGCCACTTCTGAACAGTTTATAACCATCAGTTGCAGAACTCTAATTGTGTGATTCATCCCACCATGTTTCAGTGACAGCAATTAGATCATAGCTTTCTAGCTGCACAGTGGCTTCCAGATCATCCTGCTAGTTACCTGTGCTGCGTGCATTTGTATAGATGCACTTCAGATGGGTTATTGACC
>VXBL01003142.1:12143-24085 GCA_013400195.1 Aramus guarauna
AATATAGAAGGTGAATGAAAGCTATTCATTTCTACTGTGCTCAAAGACAAATACTGTTCCTGTTAGATCCCTGTATTTATTTATTGATTTTAAAGGTAGCTTATTCCTAAGTGGATAGGTTATATTGGATAACTGTAATCAGTCCAGTATGCTCATCCTGCTTGTGAGTAATGAAGACCAAGTGGGTAATTTTCGGTGCTGGCTCCTTCTGAAACCACTTCCATTTGATTAGCAGCATAGCATTAGTTTGGTGCCTTGTTAAAATCTGACAATATCAGTGGTTTTAAGGGTCTATCTGTATGAAACTAGTTCAAGTTATGGATAAGTGACCACAGAAATGTATTTTGTATGAAAGTTGTTTATGAGCAGCATACTGATTTAACACTGATGTGTAATGTTATTCTTCTGGATACATGCAAAAAGTGAATTTCCATCTTCATTCTTGCATACTGTGTGTGTGTGTGTTACTCTGTGTCTCTCATCCCCAACAGCTTCCCTGCCCCACCCTTTGCCCACTCCCTATGTCTCCATCTCTCTGACTCTTGACCTTGCCCTGTGTCTTATGCATGCTCTTTCCAGCCTCTGCCTCGTGTCTCACTTGCTAGCTATTTCTTTCTCTGGATTGTGCCCTGTGTCTCATTCTCTCACTTGTTCTTTCTCCAGCTACCGCCCTGTAATGTGCTCTGGCTCATGCTTCATGTCTCACTCATTCTTAGGCTTGTGCCCTCTGGCTTGCTCTCATGCTCCTGCTTTCTCCAGTTCCCTCCCTGTGATGTGCTCTAGCATTCTCTGTGTCTCACTCGTTCTTTCTCGAGCTCCCACCTTGTCATGTACTCTATTTCATGTGTTTTGGCTTGCGTGTTCTTGCTGCTGCTTCTCATGCACCCACCCTGTAACACATTCTGGTGTCTCCCTGTCACTTCTTTTTCCAGCTGTCACTGTGTGTCCCATACATTTCTCCCCCTGCTCTGTTGTGCCCTCTTCCCCCTTTCCCCCTCCCCCTATGTGTCCATCCCTTCCCCCATCTCCTTTGATGTTGAATTAATGCTTATTTCTTTTTGTGTAGTTGAATGCAAGAGTATTGATTTAAAAATTAATAAAATAACATTTTTGTTGTTGTTCAATAGGTTCGTTTTCTATCTGATCTTGTGAATTGTCACGTAATAGCTGCACCTTCAATGGTAGCCATGTTTGAGAACTTTGTGAGTGTGACACAGGAGGAAGATATACCACAAGTAAGCATAGTAACTGCCATCTCAAGTGCTGTGCTGTTTTTACACAATTTCACTTTATCATGAATAAAACATTCACTTAGCATGAATAAAAGGATCCTGTGAGTTAGACAATACGTGCATACAGTGAAATAGTTAAGTCTTCTTTAGTGAGATAACTCAAGTAAATTTCTTTTCCTTTGCTTCTGGCAAGTATATAATGCTCAGTGAGTTTTGCCAATTTTATTGAACAGTTGTAATATATAGTTTGCAGAAAGTTTCTAAAAGTAATATTTGTTCTCTTATGTGTGCATGTCATGTTCCAAATAAAATATAACATCTTTCAGGTAAGAATATGTTTTTCCCTCGGTTGCCAATCCAGCTAACACACTGTGGGCTATGGAAATTTGGTTTAGCTCTTTCTTTGCTGATGAATGCATTGCAATAGCCTAAAGAATTCATAGATCACGTTAAGGTCACTGTAACAGAGATGCACCTTATGGTTTGCATATGCCTACTTTATGGAAGGGTCAATTATTAAATCATTCTGCTGATAGCTTAGTTCAATTTCACTTTCTTTTAAGTGTTTTAAAAGAAATTCTTCAGGAAATTTGCGGTTGATAACTGAATTATTTAAGTAAAGAGGCTCTATAGAAGGTTTTTTGTGTAGGTCTCCAAATATAATGTATGTCTAAATGTCTGCCTCTTGAATTATGCATTCCTGTTTTCAAACAGCCTCTTGACATGTCTTCAGGAACTTGAACTCAGATGCAGTTGTAATCCTAAGTATTGATTGCTGATTTAACTGGAGTTGATCTCTACATCCCCTTAAATACTCCTGGGTTTGCTACTTTCTGCATTGAGACAAATTCAATAAGTTTGACAAATAAATCCCTTTTTAATTTATTTCCTGTAGGTACGATGTGATTGGTATGTGTTTGCATTTCTGTCATCTTTGCCTTGGGTTGGAAAGGAGTTGTATGAGAAGAAAGATGCTGAAATAGATCGTCTCTTGTCCCACACAGAAAGCTATCTGAAGTAAGCTATAATCAGTAAAAATATACTCTTTCTGATACCTATTCAAGTAGGGATCAATAGCTTTGATTATTGTTAATTTAGAAATACTCTAAATTTTTAGACCCAAACAACTGTGAGGAAAAGACCCTGAAAAAATAAAATAGATGGAGAGGTTTATGAATCTAAACAACTTAAGTATCACTCAACTTCTGTGTGTGTCTAAGGTAATATTTTCTTGATGCATATATGTCTGCATTGTTATGACTAGGCTGCTGGTCACCTGTGTCTGTCTCTGTGTGTGTCTTTTTCTCTAAGTGATTTAACACTGCCGTTGAGACTAGGTGTTAGTGGTTATTTAAATGTTCACAAACCTGTTTTTATACTACTGCAGACTTCATTAGCTTAATAGACCAAACAGTAGTATACTCACAATAAGAAAACATTGCTTTCTAAGATCAGCTTTTTAAGTGTTAGGTTTTCTTTCCTGTATAAACAGGCGTCGCCAGAAGATTCATGTACCCATGCTTCAAGTTTGGACTGCTGATAAACCACATCCACAAGAAGAGGCAAGTAGGCTTTATTTATTTTGTACTGCTTTAAAAGAAGTATTTGGCTGAAGTGTTCTTTGGAAATTTAAAATTAAAGGTGCTTTAAGAAAAAATTTAATTCTTTTGAATTGCCCTCCCATGTGTCTTTATTCCAAATGGATTCTAGGTAAGACATTCTCTTCTAAGTCTTGGGCTAAAACTTAAAACTGCATTGGGTGAGTGGGAGAGCGTTTTGTTGTTTGGTGACAGTCCTCTTTAGGAAATGCTGCTAAATGAGGAATAGTCACTGAACATAATATTCTTGGGAAATGGAGTTAAAAGGCTCTGTACTGAAAGTACCTTTTGGAGAAGGAAGATGTAATTTACCCATTAAAATGTTTCCCTTCTGTTCTTCCTGCAGTGGCTTTGCTTTTTACAGCTCTAGAAAGTGCTAAACAGATACACACAAATGTTATGCAGCACTAATTGCACCCTCTTTCATAATTAAACCAAAAGTATTAGAGGGGAGAGTTGGCTGATATGAGGTGGTTTTTCTTTTTATTGAACTTTTACTTTTTCCTCCAATGGACTCATTCCAGTATATATCAATGTCTGCCTTGTACTGAGGAGCCCAATACTGGACACAGTGCTTCAGATGTGACCTTACAAGTACTGAATAGAGGGGAAGGATCACTTCCCTCGACCTGCTGGCTATGCTCTTGCTGATAAAGCCCAGAATGTGATTGGCTTTGCTGCAAGGGCACACTGCTGGCTCATGTTTAACTTGTTCACCAGGACCCCCAGGTCCTTTTCTCCAAAGCTGTTTTCTGGTTAGTCAGCCCCCAGCATATACTGGTGCCTGGGGTTGTTCCTCCCCAGGTGTAGGGTTTAGCATTTGCCTTTGTTGAACTGCATGAGGTTCCTGTCAGCACATTTCTCCAGCCTGTCCAGGTTCCTCTGTGAACATCAGCCCTGCTCTCCTTGTATTCACCCCCCACCCCACCCCCCAATTTGGTATGTCTTAGACTGTATTTAGATCTTTAATATTGAAATAATACGGGTCTTTTTGTAGGTGGAATGAATGTTGACTGAATTAATATTGATGCAGTGAATTTGTGTGTCACACTTGGACTCCTGGACTGCATTCTAGTGTTTACTTTACTAGTAAAATGGCAGATGCCTTTAATGTGTGAAATTAGGAGCAAGATTGCTATTCAGAGTTGTTAAGTTGTCTCTTGGTTTACTGAATCACTAGATGGCTTCTAATAAGCAATTTAAGTAGCTGCTTGTTTGGTTTTTTTTCTGAATGCAATAAGGAATTTACCTAAATGTTTGATAGTCCATACGTCACAGGGAGCTACAAGTTCATTTATAAAATTCAGCATATCTGATATTTCATGTCTTTTCTTTCAGTACTTGGACTGCCTTTGGGCCCAGATTCAGAAGTTGAAAAAAGACCATTGGCAAGAAAGACACATTCTGAGGCCTTACCTTGCCTTTGACAGTATTCTTTGTGAAGCATTGCAGCATAACCTGCCTCCATTCACTCCTCCACCTCACACTGAAGATTCAGTGTACCCAATGCCAAGGGTTATTTTTCGGATGTTTGACTACACAGATGACCCAGAGGTATGTGTTTGCTGGGGTGGAACTGAATGTGCAATGGGGGGTTGCAAGGCAGTACTGGTCAAGATGCAGTATTGCCTCTCCCAGAATGGTTATCAGTATGAAAGTCAGCAGTAATTACATTTTGATACTGCTGGGGAGATCAACTAGATGACAGAGTTAATGCTGACAGATTATTGAAATTTAAAATTTAGTAAGTGATTTTCAGATGTTTTCATTAAGGGTATGTCTTGAACAGATTCTCTGATGTCTAATAATATAACTGTGTTCAGGTAGCAGCCTCTCCTGTGAGGATGGTGGTTTGGGTTTACTCAGCCTAACTGCTTATAGGAACTTGATACATCGAAGACTATCCTTTAGCCATCTGTTCAAATTGCTTGATATAGATCATGGAACATAGTGGTTGACCTGGGTTAGATCAAAAGTCCATCTAGCCGGGTTTCTGTCTCCAGCAGTGGCCAAGAGCAGATGTTTTGACAAGAGAATTTAGGCATAGGGGAAGAAAAGAAAATGCTTTCCCCAAGCACTCTTCTACCTGTTAGCTTCATTTGGTGGTCCCCAGTTCTTGCATTGGAAGAGACAACCAACATTTGTTCTCTCTAACCTCTCTAGGCAAGTCATCATTTATAAAATCTCTAGCGTATCCTGGCTCAACTGTGTCAACTTCAACTGGCTCAACCTAAAAAAAGGTTGAATGATAGTAGCCTGTATAATTGTTCCTTATACCCTAGGTCATCACCATCACCTTTTTCTGAAACTTTTCCAGTTCTGCTATACTGTTATATCCTGTTGGGGGAGGGGAGAATGGCGAGTATGACTAGAACTGCATATGGAATGGAAGATGTGGATGCACCATGAACCTATACAGTTTCATAATGTTCGGTGTTGTTCCCTATTCCTTTTCTGATAAGTCCAGTCTGTTATTAAATATTGAGATAAGGTTTGTATAGAACGATGTCACAACCAAGTTTGCATTCCTGAACGGCATAGGGCAGTTCAGTGCTCACTTTATGTGTGAAGCTGGTCTATCTTTTCCCATCTGTAAGCAAAAATCAACCAGTCTTTTTATGGTTATCTTTTGCTTTAACACCCAGACACCAAGTTTCTCAAGGCTTTTTTTAATCTGCAATTTTTCACGGATGGCCCTTGTTGTTACCAAATTATTTAAAAGCAGCATCTGCAAGCTTTTTTGTATCCAATGCCTGCTCCCTTTCCGGATAATTTATGGATCTGCTGAACAGCATAGGTCCCTGGATAAATTCCTGTGGGATTCTGCTGGTGACCCTCCTCTGCTGTGAGAACTGATCACTTACCTTTTAACCAGTTAATTATCTGTGTAAGGACTTCCCTTCTTATACTGTGGTTACTTATTTTACATGAAAGCCTTTTGAAGATCCAGCTAGGCTGTCAGCCATGTTTCTCATATCTACACACAGTTGTTGACTTTGTTAGAGCACTCCAATAAGTTTGAGAGGCCTGACTTGACAAAAGCTGTGCTGCCTCTTCCCCAAACAGCATTTATGCTTATGCCTTCTAATGCTATTATTTTTTTAATAGTTTTCAATAATTTGCCCAATATGGAAGTCAGCCTTGTTGGTTTGCAATTTCCTGGAAGACCTTTCAAATTGTTATCATCTTAGTTGATTAGATATCAGGTTGATTCTGAATGAGAGGATATGCACCCCAATTAATAGGTCAGCTATTTCATTCTCAAGTTTCTTGAACTCTTTAGTGGGTAATCACTTGTTGGCATGTCTTCATCTAGACACAACTTCAACTTTCAGGATTCCTTTTGCTAACCTCTCTTGTACTACTGTTTAGCACATCTGATTTCCTTTTTGCCTCTTTGCAAGTATCTCTCAGTAAATAGTATGCATTTGCTGCATGGTAACCACCTCAAAAATGGAATATTTTAGCTGCCTCTTTTAGTTTCTATTCATAACACCCTTTTTGAAGCTAAGTATGTAAAATGAAAAAAATGCAATAGTATAATTTTTACTCTGCATGTTATAGGCTGTATTGTTGTCACAGTCAGTCATGTAGTCAAATACTATGTCTTTTCCCTGTTTAGGCCTGGAATTTCAGTCCATCAGGGTTCTGTTACTTATTTACATGTTTAGCTTGTTGATCTGATTTGCATCTGTACTCTCTGTTGGTAGTCAGGGCCTGGCGGCCGGAAGATGTCGCGCTGTACGGAAATACAAGACCCCTCTCCTGACAGCCAATAGCATTTAGCCTGTGATGTAAGCAGACGGAAGTGACGTTGTAAACCTAGGCTATATAATGTGGTCCTATCTATCAATAAACGCCATTTGCCGTCCACCACATTGGTGTCTGTGAGCTTGTGGTCTAAACGGCCAGGGGGGGGTGGCCGTCGAGCCGTTCCTGAACCAGGTCGCCACACGCCTCCCGCAGGCGACAAGTGGTGCCGAAACCCGGGCCAGGCCCTGACTACCAACAACTCTCTTTAACATGCAACACCATTCCTCTTCCAGTATGGCCTATATTCACTCCTGTATGCTTTATACCTTGATGGTTCTTTAGTTTTACAGCGAGGTTGCCCTTGCCTAGTCAAAATTTCCACCTTTCTGTGAACAAAGATGTTATCATAGCCACAATGGGAAGAGCAAATAGATATAGTAATCTTAGTGCCATTTAGTTGTATTTTCTGGAACATTGATACATAACTGAGCACATCACAAAGAATTAACAATGTGCTTACGAAATCATTCTATCCTACTTTTTAGGATGTTTCTGGGACTATTTATTTTGGGGTTTTGGAAGATAATTGTCAGAGCCAATTAAATAGTTATCTTTTGCAAGTATTGCATTTGCTATAAATGTAGGTTTGTGATGCTTTGGGTCTAGTTTTGCAAGGCTGTAAAGGATAATAGGGTACTGGTATGCAATCGAGTCCTTGCAGCTTGAGTCCTTGCATCAGCTGATGCATAGTATCAGACAGTGCATATATAACTAAGCCACGCTGTGGACTAATTATGAAGTAAAGCATGTTTGTTAAGCTAGCTATTAAACTATGCTTTTATAACCACCATAAAGACAGAACATTGAGATTATTAAAGCTGCAGAGTTTTCACTTTGCAACTAGAGCAGGCTGCGTTGTCAGTTCCCAGATCACTCTGATCTTCTGTGCTGTAACTGGAAAAGATGAAATGTGTATTAATACGCTCATGATGTATAATAATTTTGTGTAACTTGAAGAAACAAAACGTGCAAAATGTAAATTGTTTAGCATAGTCCTAGCTGCCTAAATATAGAAGTACTTAAATTTTGTATGTGAAATGAACAAACTATAAATGTCACCAAAACTGTTTCATTGTAAATATGTGTGCAGTTGAAATCATAGCTGGCTATTTGTTTATAAGACTTTTACATGATTCATGTACAAATCTAGTACAAAAATCCAAAATCTTTTTGGATTGGTAACTTTGTACTGAAGTTTGAAGCCTGTATTTTAGCTGTTGACTCTAAAACTTGCTGATGTTAAATCTCCATGAGTGCCTAATTCAATCTGTCAAGTTTTATTTTTATTTATATGTGTGTGTGCGCATATTAAAAAAATTGTGTTTCTCTCCAGTGATCTTTCATCTATCTTGATTCCATTTTAATAGGGCCCTGTCATGCCTGGCAGTCATTCTGTTGAAAGATTTGTAATAGAAGAAAACCTCCACTGCATTATCAAATCCCACTGGAAAGAGAGAAAGACTTGGTAAGATGCTGCTTATTTTTATGTGTTCCCAGCATTGTTTATATACAATCATGGCTTCCCCTAACATCAGGGACCTTCAAAGCCCAGCAACATTTCAGTAAAAGTTTGAAATTCAGCATTTCCTGAAGTGTTGAGTGAACTATTCTTGATGCTGTTATCTGGAATAATGTGAGGCTAGAGTATCCTGATTGTGGATTGTTCATGTAATTCAGTAGGGCTGAGGCACCGTGATGATTGCATCCTGGATTATCCAGGATTTCTTTACAGAGGATGGCACAGACCCACTCTTTGCGGTGCTGCAGAGACTCTCAATGCGTTGGTACCATACTTTCCAACACAAGGACAATGAATGTTGAACTGACTCTGTCTGGAAGTTTCCTGTTGCTCCTGCTTCTTCTTCATCCCATTCTTTTTTCTTCTTTTTGTAATTATATGGAAGAGAGAATTGAGCTAGGTCTGCATGGGAGCCAGTATAGTGTCAACAAAGTTTATTATTTAAAGTTCTATGCAGCTGTAAGAAATGATGTTGCAACAATGTAGTAAATCTCAATGAGAGACCTTATGGGGAGGGAAGATGGTTTAATTTTAATATAAAACTGAAGTAAAGCTCATTCACACTCGCCCTCTCAGGCATCAAAACATGAGTGAGTCCCAAGTGGTCTGTCCAGCAGTTGGGCACCAAGACAGTTATATCTGGGTAATTCCTTGAATTGATAAGGACAAGGGATTCCCACCAGCTACTGAGTCCTCCTTGTGTCTCCTGGGTTGTTCTTCATTTGGTAACTGTGTGCTGGTTTGGGGCCTTTTTGCATGCTTGAGGAGTTGACAAGTGGTTGCAATCTTTTGTCTTTCCATCCTATGTCAGACACCTCTGAGAGTCAGTAGGGTTTGCTCACTGTTTCTGTTCTGTATCTCCTTATCTGGGTGTCTTATGGCTCCTACCCTCTTCTGTCTTCCCACCGTTATCTCTTAATGGCTTGAATCTTTTAGTCTGGATGCGTGCTATCACTACTTTTAGGCTGCCCTTCCTTTCCCCAAGTTGGATATCCTGATAAGCTGCAGGTAGAGATGTGCTAGGATCTTGATGACCTGTAAATCTAGGTGACATTAACATATGGTCTTATAGCCTGTCAGGGAGCTACAAGGGTAGGGTGCCCTGCAAGGAAAGGTGAACCGAGGGTTACCCCAGCACAGGCAGAGAGCAGTTGCTTCATTGACAGAGTGCAGTCCCTCAGGACCCAGTCAAGAGCAGAGTAGGTCCATGATGATAACCAGAGTCAAGCACAGTCTGATGATCGCCAGGCAAGTCTGTAATGATGAGGCAGGGCTGAGGTTGAGTCAGTGAGTCAGAATTGGGGAGGTAAAAGCTCAGGTGTAGGCACAGTCACAACACAACTACAGTGTAGCTCATGCAGGGCCAAGGTGCAAGAACCTCAGCTTAAAAGCAGCTCCCAAGGAAAAAGGGCCTCTGCTGAGCATTCTTCTAAGTCATCATTTTAAGGCCACATAATGGGTCTGTCTGGGATGGAGTTAATTTTCTTCATAGCAGTCTGTATGGTTCTGTGCTTTGGATTTATGACCAGAACAGTGTTGATAACATGCTGATAGTTTAGCTACTGCTGAACAGTGCTTGCACAGCATCAAGGCCTTCTCTGTTACTCGCTGCCCCCTCAGCAAGTAGGCTGGGGGTAGGCAAGAGGCTAGGAAGAGGATACAGCCAAGACAGCTGACCCCAACTGACCAAAGGTCCATACCATACGAGATTGCGCTCAGCAATAAAAGTTTGGGAAAAGGAGGAAGGGGGAAACGTTCATGGTTATGGTGTTTGTTTTCCCAAGCAGCTATTATATATGCTAAGGCCCTGCTTTCCAGGAAGTGGCCGGACATCCTCCTGCCAATGAGAAGTAGTGAATGAAATCCTTATTTTGCTTTGCTTGCTTTTGCTCTCCCTATTAAACTGTCATTATCTCGATGCACGAGTCTTTTCATCTTCCTTTTGGTTTTCTCCCCATCTTGTGGGAGAGGGGAGTGAGTAAGCAGCTGCGGGTGGGGTGGGGCATGTGTGTGGTGTTGGTTGTTAGCCAAGGCTAACCCACCACAGTCCAGCAGCAAAACCTTGTAGAGGGATGTACTCATGGCCTTCCTTCCCTCTCTCCTTTCTGGTGCTTTCACACCCAGACATTCCTATTAATTTTCCACTGAGGCCAGTCTTAATATTTCTCTTATAATTCTTTTTGCTGCTAGGCAACAGTCCAGTTAGATTTCTTCGTTTTGCTGAAATAATCTTTGAGCTGGGTAATTGGTAACCCAGATAATTTACCACAGATATTTAACTCTCTTGTGCTCCCAAGTAAGAGCCAGCAAACTTGGTATACTGTGCAAAAATCAGGCAGGAATAGTGTTTTTAGTGCGGATATGTGTTGTAGGTTTTTGGTTACAGCTTTTTGACTCAGCAGAGACTAGAAATCCAGTGCTGTTGAAGTTAATGGAGGAGACTTCTTTATTTCCCCAAAAAATGTAAGACTAGAGGGAGGTTATAAGAAGTGCTGGAGAGCTAAAATTTGAAAAATAGCACTTTTTTTGCTTTTATAAATAATGAGTGATGCTATATCTTTAATCAATTAATTTGTAACACTAATATGTCTTCTGTAGCCCATTAGTTTGATGGGTTGAGAATGATTGGAAAGCAAATCTATTGTTTGGATTTTTTTATTTTATTTTTTCTGATATATCAATGTAGTTTATCCTTTAGTGGACAGATGACAGCATCGCAAGTAACTGTGAGGGTTTATATAAAACTGCATTTTGTTTAGCAATCTGTGTTCAAGCATTGTTTGGGTATGGAGATGAAATGTGTCTCTCTGAACCATGGTTCAGGTACTGCTGCTGAGAGCATGTGCCAGGTTTTTTGTATGTGTTCTGTGGATAAATAGACAATATCAGTCTTTGAGGTCTGCTTATTTTACCTGCTTCATAAGGATAAACTCTTGCAAAGAGTTCCAAGTTATTCCATGTTTGTTTAGTATCTACATAATTTTTGCTGTGTTTCAGTTTAAATGTATCTGTTTATTTGCAGTGCTGCACAGTTGTTGAGCTATCCAGGAAATAATAAGATCCCTTTGAACTACCACATAGTAGAGGTATGTGTTTTACAGATAACCTCTTTATTTCCAAAGCAACAAACCCCAATTAACTCCATGATGGATCTATTAAATTACATTATGATTTAGGAGTCTGCAGTCTTATCCCATTGACTTAAAGTGCAACGGCTTTGAACAGGTTAAATAATAGTAATAATAATAATAGTTGAATTTATTATTGTTATTAATTTATTTATGTGATGTTTAGGAGCCTTGTTCAGGAATCAGGATCTTATGGTGCAACAGCATTCCAAGTTGTGGTATTTCTCAAGCTGTTTTTGAATGTTTCTCTGTGTTAATCACTCTAACATGCTAGACTGTCTTGGAGATGACTGCACTTTAACTTTTATTCACAAGATCTTTTAAGTTGGTCTTCTTTTTTTAGTGATCTTCTAAGTCACTTGGATGAATTGTATACCAATGCCCCTGAAAGGTATTTGTTGTGAAATAGTGGTATGTTTTCTCCTCAAGTTGGAGGATTTTAAATAACCATAAATATATATTAGTTTTCCTTTTGCTGCCTCCTTTCAGTGGACTGCTAACAAGATGCAGAACCATACAAAACTTGCTTAAAAAACTCCTGTCTAAAGTTAAAAGATAAAAAGTGATTGCCGTAATAACAGTAAATTGTCATGGGAAAAATTTAAAAAGATATAACCAGAAATGAAATTTCTGATTACTATCCGTTATTGAT
>VXBL01003143.1:1816-97038 GCA_013400195.1 Aramus guarauna
TTTTTGTTCTTTTTTTTTTTTTTTTTTTTAAAGTTGTTATCCCTCTTGGCCCTGAGAGAGTTTTGTGAAGTTATGCTGAAGGTGAATTCGGTGGTATTGTTTCTTACCACAGTTAGGATGTGGGAGTCTGGTTATTGGAATTAGTGAAGCTGGTTCATTGATTTTTAGTGTTTTGGCCTTGATCCAGACAGTGAAGGTTAATTAATCACATGCAATGCTTTTCTTTGCAATGAGAATACAAATTAGTTGTTTCTTTGTGCTGTGCGAAGGATCAGAGAAACCGAACTTAACCTGTGAACTTAAATCTTTCCAGCTAGCCTGTTCCAAATCAGAATGTCACTTGTGCATGTTACATGGTGTCTAAAATGCATCATGTCGAGAGAAACCGTGCACTTCCACCCATTATTTTCTGGAGAAATGGGTACTGCTGCTCTGAGATTCTGAGTGAATCTGCATGAAATTAATCTTAAAAATGCTGAAGTCTGACATTCAGGCTTGGCTTTTTTTTTTTTTTTTAACAAGCAGGATGTAAACATTTTTCTGTACTTTTTACAAGATTACAATTACATAATCTGTACACGTTATTAACTTCAACTCTTTTTTCCCTTGCAACCGACTATACAGCGACCAGCTACATTTACCAAAGCCTGGGTGATGTGGAGTGGTACATAAAGATGAAGCTGTCGTCATGGCAACAGTGAGTGAAGTATCGAAAATCCCCAAGGAGAAGCCAGTGCTCTGAGAATAGGTCACTGGAATCGGGGGACTAACAGGTTGGCCGCTGGTGAACCATTTGGAAGAACTCCTGTATCTTGTTATAAGCTTTTTTCTTTGCTGTCCAGGTTTTTAGAATACTAGCTTAATCTTTTTTTTTTTTTTTTAATACCTGAAGCTAACACTTAGGCTGTAGTTAGTTTCTCACAACCCAGAACTGAAACCATCAGTTAGGTTGCTGTACTTTCTTTTCACCTCTAGTCTAGTATTTCTGTTAACTGAAGCTCTTAACCCGCACATAAAGTTTGAGTAGTTTGAGTAGGCTTGCTTTCTCTCTTAAACAGTTTTGGGTTCTTAGTTCCACTTTCTGGCTCTGTATAATTACAGTTTGAATTGATAGTAAAACATGCCTTTACAAGGATGCGGAAGTCTTGAATTTGTAAAGCTATTTATATAAATTACTATGTAAGCAGTCCCTTATATGTACCTGTTTGCAGAACTGGGAATTGCATTGGAATTTTCTTTTTGTAAGACTTGTAGTCAACTGAGTTACTGCTAGGTGGTATTTCTAATACTGAGAAGTAAGAAAAAGCTAAAAGTGTTTTGGACAAGCATATTTTCTTTTGGATCTTTCACGAGCGTATGTCATGTAGTACTGCATGTAAAAATGTTTGTGTGCATGGAAAAAAGCTCGTATTATGAAAATAGTGCTTTTTAAAAAAATTGTGTGCCAAAATGTGTTCTGAGCAAAGTGCAACTGTTGTTTAACATGTAGAATGTAGTTTGAAGTTGCTTTTATTTCTTTTAAATGTGCCTGAAAGCTGCAGAAAGTCGTTGTGAGACTGGAACCAAATGTGACTCCTGTCATTGTGTAATCTCACAAATGTTGGTTTGAGATGCTCAGTGAGCTGTTCCTTACCTCTGTTGCAGCAAACAGGCTCATGCAGTTGTGCTGGAAGTGGCCTGTGTTAATCATACACACTACTTAGTGTTCTTCAAACTGTTCTATACAATGCTTGTATTTACAATGTTGGAGACAAACATAGAACTTGCTTTCTTCTCCTGTATTGGCTGGCCTAAGGGAGATCTGGTCTTTGAAATGAGATGCTGATGTTACACTGTACTTGTCAGAAGTACTTTCTGCATTATGAACAAAACTACATGCAGGGCACTGTTCCTCCAAAGTATTAGACGTTCCAAAGACATCAAATTTTAATATTGCATCAAATGAAGCCATAGCTGTGTCAAGAACTTAGGTTTCATTTGTCAGAGGGGATTTTAAAAAGGATATTCGTAATTTATTTATTGTTACAAACACATTAGTGTGTGTTGGGTTGTTACACAATCTCCGAGTCCCACTGAAGCTTTGCGACTAAGAGTTGGGCCTGCTTACCAGAATGGGCACTGCGTGTGCTCTGTTCTTAGGTCTCTAGTCTTGCTTGGAGCTCTAGTGTTGATCTGTAAGAACAGATACAGAGTAAGAATTAGTAGTACTACTTGGCTGTATAGGGCTTGAAGCTTGTATTTTATATATAAGCCTATAAATTATTTTTCTTTTGTTTACTACTTGGACCTAAAATGGTTACTTCTTGGACTGAGAATTAAGTGCAGTAAATGTAGTAGCAAAGATTCTCTTTTCTCAGTAGGAAAGCTAAGAAGTTTTCCAAAGGGAGATCTCTGAAGTTTCCAACTTCTAAATAATTTTGCATACCAACAGTTTATGGAGTTTATGGCAAATGTACTAAATTGGTTCATCTTAATACAGTGGGGAACCTGACTTTTGCCAGTAATAAGGTGCAGTAAAGTCTGCAGATTTTTTATTGTTGCGTAAGACTGCATTTGTCTCTCTGTTTCTGGAAACACTGCATAAACGAATGTTTTTCATCGCTTCCTTAGATCTGTAGATCTCTAGAACTCGTGTGTCGTAAGTGACCAGGGTAACGTGGGACAACAGAGTAAAACACGATTTCAGTGTCTTAATTTTGAGTTTCCTATTGCTTTGCTGTTGAACGTGTACAACCAGAGTATGAACTGTTTGTGCTGATCCTATAGCCCTGTAGAAGGACAGTGAAAAATTTAAAATGCAGTAAGGCTCATGGTCTTTCCTGTTGCACTTCTAGCTACCCTACTGTGTTTTCATAATACTGACTTCCTTACATAGCTTTCAGAGAATGCAGAGACGTATGGATGATAGTAATCCTATGGCAGGTTGTTGGATGATCCTGTGCAGTCGGGTTGTCCCCATGTTGGCTTTTTTTAGTCTTGAACTCATAGCTGCCCTAAGTGTTTCATCCAAGATTTGTCCTCTCTGAAGTCAAGATCAGCTGAGCCTGGACACCTAAACTGGCTCTGATGACTTGCAGATCCTGTTAATGCCAGTGATTTCTAGATAAACTTGTGGAAAGCAATACTGGAAGAAATGTTATTATAAACCCCACTATAGTTGAAATCAATTGGAAGTGAAACAGTTTCAGTGATTTGAAGAACTGCAACTTGGTTCTTCCAATGTCCCACTCCACAGCATTGTGTTCAGACAGCCTTTGTAGTGCTCGAGTATTAGATAAAATCATAATCTTACTACTGAAGTAGTTACCTTAAAGAAGCTTTAAAAGTTTTGGGGGGGGGTTTCCAGTTAACTTGGGCAGGGGAATATAATCCATATTCTGCCTTGGTTATATTTAGAGTAGCTGAAAATACAAACTTTGTAAACTTGCCGTAACGAGTAAGAGTAACACTTAACTAGAGAAGTTACTCTTATGTAACATGGAAAACATTGCATTTTTTTTAGGAGACAGAAGCAGTAAGGCTTGTACTTAAACCGTAGGTCCTGCCTGACACCAAGAAGCTGCAGTGGTTCATTTCAAACCCGCGGGCTGCTTCTCAGCCCCTTGGGAAGAGCAGGGGAGCTCACGCCTCAAGTGCGATGCTTTTACAGCACGATGCTTTTATTAGTGAAGTGGCTTGCTGTGTCCTTTGACCAATGGTAATAAGCATCCTTCCAGGTGACTGCAGAAGTCTTAGCATAAATGGTGCATTATTGAAGTTGGAAAGCCCTTCAGCTAACCTTGTAATTAAATTGACCCTTTCTTCCTGGGGTGGGAACCTGGGTGTCTTGAGTCTTTTTCTACTCTCTGGCCTATCAAAGAAGTGTGATCTGCTTGTGGAACTTGCATGGACTCAAAAAAGACAAGTTAGTAGTGAAATACTGTGATTAAACAGAAGCTGTATTTTGAATCCATTTTGCATTACTTTTTTTTTTCTTTTGGAGGTAATGTGAAATAAATTTGTTACCCATGCTTGGGGTATACTAGGTTTATCATGTAAACAGACTAGTTTGTCAGGGTGTAATGTAACTAGATGCAAAAACAAGATGCATTGGAGAGTGTGTGGAATATGTGAGGCATATTGCCAACAGGGAAGAAGCTGGTCTGTCTTTAGGAGGAAGTGGATTAAAATACACAGTGTTGAAAGGTCAAGTCTAAGCGTAGACAAAGAAAGGGATACAAAATGGATTATGACACTTGTGCATAAGGCATTCAGCAAGTTATGTTAGTTAAAATTAAATGTTTTGGAGAGTTCAGATGTTGGATTTGGAAGGAATTAGGACTTGACAGTGCTAGATTTAGGAATATTTTTTTGTGAAATGAGCTCATTTTGCAAATGTGAATAGCAGAAGTGACATGCTATATGCTGATTAGCGGGTCCAGCGTTCAGAATCACAGGAAGAGGTTAAATTCCTTGCTTTACTAGGCCTTTTGTATATCTCAGTAGCAGGGCTGTCTTGTTCTCTGAAGATTGGAATAATCTTGTCTTCCAGTGCATAGGAAACTGCAATTTATAAAGTACAAGCTTGCTACTTTAATATCAGAAGAAAAAAATAGTCTGTTCTAGCTTACGTTTGAAGTCCTACCTGGCAAAGGTGGTTGCATCACACTCCTTCCCCCTCCTCTGTGGCGAAGTGTACAGAAAGGTTCTTTGAGATCTTCACTGTAAAGTTGGCTTTCGCTCCAGCAGCTGGACTAGCGTAGTTTGCATACACAGTAGCAAAAGATTGGGTTTTTTTACCTTAGCCATCTAATCTGTAGCTAGTCAAAAGCAGAAACTAAACTAGTTTAGATAAACTTGGACAGCACAAGATTAATGCTTAAACTTGCTTGCAGGAGTTGAAAACCGGTTTCTGTTGCCATTAGTTGGTTGGAAGGGAAAACAGAGTTGCCGCTATTTTTGGATATGCAAAACAGTTTTGATTTTATTTCTTGCAAACTATAGGACTCCAAGCCCCCTGATACTTGATCAGAACTACATAAACACCAAAAATCAAGTAATCAAAGCAGAAAGAAGGGTACTGAAGGAGTTGGGATTTTGTGTTCATGTCAAGCATCCACATAAGGTGAGTTATCAAAAATAATACAATTGTAAATATTATTCCACCTTTACGGCTTCATTGTGAGCTGTGGGACGAGAAGCATGGGTGTAAAAATGTCCTGATTTCTTCTCTTTATTCCTTAGTAGTTATTGTGAATGCTTTTGCCAGAGTGCTTGGTCAAGTAGTCATACTGACTTTGGTAGAAATTGCTTCCTTGGGAAATGTTAAAGGTGACTGGTTTTGAAAATCATAGAAAAGCAGTAAAATAAAGAATTGTCTGAACACGATTGGATGACGTGAGCTTACAGTGTACGCTTAGGAAAGGAGGAGACACCATTGTTTTGGAATACTGTTTGGCTCTACGTAGTTATTCCTTACTGTCGTTTTATGTGTTAAAACTGAGTCTTTTTTTTTTTTTCCCTTATTCCTCAGATCATTGTTATGTATTTACAAGTCTTAGAATGTGAACGTAACCAAACCCTGGTACAGACGGCCTGGTAAGTTGTTATTTTCCATTCTTTTCCTAGCCAGGAAAATAGTAGCAGAAATAACAAGCCTGCCGATCTATATGCAAATCAATGAGATGTAAGTTAGTACACAAATACATACTTTTAAAATATTTTAGTGCTTGTTTCTGCTTACTATTTTCATGGCTTGATTCCACTATAGTAATGGAGAACTCAATTTAACTTTGTTCTTTTTTCTACTCTTTAATTAAAGGGTAGTCCATGATGGTAAGTCATAGAGCTCTGCCCTCTGCACCTCAGCCCATGACCTGGGGATGGCCTGTTTGGCTGCCCTTCTCTCCAGCCAACCCAGTGCAAGCTCTCATCCGAGATTCACTGAAGTGGTCCATATCCATCGGGCAGCATCTTCTAGTTCTGTCTGGGTGTCAAAAGGATTTGTATATTTGCTTTTAGAAGTAACTGTTAAAAATGTTTCTAAATGTATTTGTTGCCTAGCTACTGTATACTGTAGTGTATTTAAAGGACACATGGGGTAGACTTTCTGCCAGCATTTACTTAGTTGATTTAGCATTCGGCTAAACTTGAGTTTAAAAAAAAAAAAGAAAATTACAGTGCATGCAGCATGTTCACTTAGAAGCCATATTGGGCATGGTTTTCTATAGAGTCAATACTTACTGACTGCTGTTCGTTTCTTTCCTGTAGCTCAGTAACTTAGAAATCGATGGAGGTCTCTGCTGTTTAAATGTATCTCTTGGCATGTGTTGCTTGGCAGTGCCACCCTGGTGGAAGAACAGTAGCTTAGTGAAGTGGGAGACCCGTTACTAACTTGCAGGTCTTTTTCCAACACTCAGCAAATTGGATGCTTCTCTCTCTGGATGAAGTTAATGGGACTGAAGGCACACATAGGATTTAAATGCAATGTTTTATGAACTTTATAGGTTGCATCTAGCCTCTGGAAAATGGTAGGTTAAAACTGTACCATGCTTTCATGCTTGCATTTGAGTTTTAAGCATATTGATTTTTACATACAAGAACATTGGTGTTTAAAGCAAACAGCTGGACAGATGAAAAGTACTTGTTAGATTATTAACTCAGTGGACACTTCATGGTGTAACTTGACATACCTACCTAGGAAGTAGCCGTTACATACTATTACTTGCACTGGAGTTTTGAAACAATGGCAACGGTGCAAACTTTGTTACAGAAGTAGCAAATGTACACAGCAAATCCAATAATTCAATAATTTGAAAGAAACCAAATGTTTAAAATAATAACAGAAAAAATAATAAAGTCAATTGAGTCTCCAGTATTGTTATCCTCTAAATAAAAAGATGTAAACCTGAGATACAACCTTTTTTTTTTTTTTTTTTTTTAGGAATTACATGAATGACAGCCTTCGAACAAACGTGTTTGTTCGTTTTCAGCCAGAGACTATAGCTTGTGCTTGCATTTATCTCGCTGCTAGAGCTCTGCAGGTGAGCATTTGTCTCTCTTTAGTTAGCATTGCCTTTTATTGCTAGTAATTTGGTTTCAAGAAAATGAATGAAAATATTTTAAATGAAAGCCTGCTGTGTAATCTCTATTATTAAGCTTTTGGTTGTTTTATTTTCAGATTCCATTACCTACGCGTCCTCACTGGTTCTTGCTCTTTGGCACCACAGAAGAGGAGATTCAGGAGATATGCTTAACAACTCTTAAGCTCTATACCAGAAAGAAGGTAACTTTGACATGTTTGTTCTTCCTGGTCAATGTTCTCAGGGGAGTGTGAAAACGAATTATGGAAGTTAGTCACATTACTGGACAGATGATTAAAAGATAATTGAACGTTTTTCAGAAATGAAATGAAAATATGAATTGCATTAGTTCAGCTTCTTACCATGCTGTTACTTTAACAGCCCAATTATGAATTTCTGGATAAAGAAGTAGAAAAGAGGAAAATAGCACTACAGGAAGCTAAACTGAAGGCAAAAGGTTTAAATCCGGATGGAACTCCAGCACTCTCAACACTGGGTGGCTTTTCTCCTGCATCCAAACCATGTAAGTTTTGTTGGGTTTTTTTTCGGAACAGAAACTTGAATAATACTATTGATAAGTCTCCTAACTCCCTGTCCCAAAGTGCTAGGGGGGAAAAAAAAAAAGTTTTGCTTCTTGAGCTGTTAGACAGTTTAGACTTTCTCACAGAACTAAGAAGCAATACAAATATTTCTTTTTTTTTAAACAAATTTTAAAACCACTTCAATATCTTGAAATAGCAGATTAGAGGGAAACAGGATGCATTACTCAATGCTCCCACAGATGGGAGAGTGATATGGTAATAACATGCACCCTTGAGATAATGTTACAAAAATGTCTAGACCCAGGGGTTTGCTGTATGTTACTGTGTTGTGAGGAAAGACTCTGGATTTAATCTGTTTGGGGGGGTGTCACAATAGCCTTCATGGTTCCTTTTGCAGCAGGTGTCTCAAAATTGCTTTCTCTGCTTTTTTTTAATGTACTTGTCAACTGTTCAAGTGCGGTGAAGGAAGACAGCTTGTGGTCAGGAAATGGAGCAGGGACGGTCACAGTGCTGTCCTGGCATTCAAGTGAATAAATTGTTGGAATGTGTATCTTGAACCGACCTGTAAATCGGTCTGAACTCTAATAATACAAAGAAAAGACAGTTTTGTCTTGGTGCTTTTACCTCTAAATGCTGCTATTGATCTGTAAACTGCCAACAAAATGTAAAGGCTGTCGTGAGCTTTGGGCCAGTGATGGTGGATAAAGGAGAAAGCACAGCCCTTGTTTACCTGGCCTCTTCAGAAACTTAAACGTATTCTGAGAAAGCAATATTTGTAGCAGTTATTTCTCCTTAAGAACTATAAACCTGAGTTCCCAGAGGTCTTTGAGCTGGCAGGTGTAAACTTTTCACTGAAAGATGAAAGCTTTCATCTTTATTTTGGTGAAATGGGAGCCTAGGTTAGAAGGGTTTGAGTGAAAGCGGGATCTCTGGTGGGGTTTTGGAAGACTTCTTACCAGCTTACAATGAGGGGAAGCTTCTGACAATTCTTTCTGCCTTTTTACGTGAAACCTCTGGTCCCTATTGAGTGAGGAAGCTGTGGTGTAAGTCATAATGCAGAAGGTGTTGTTCTTGCATAGTAGCCCTTCTGTGAAAAGGTGACTCCATCTCTGGGCTATATCAGCTGTCTGTAGAGAGAGATTGACTTCTAAACTGCATAAGTTTTTTGTTATTATACTTGTACCACTAATATAATAACTGTTCAGTCTTAATTCTTTCTATAGTATTAGAAATTAACTGTCACAGTAACAATTTAAGTTACACATTTGTGGGCCATAAGGGCAGCTTTTATTTTGTACCACTTGGGCTGTGGTGGATGAAATCTCAGATGCTTGGCTTGAAGGTCACAGTGTTCTTCTCCCCCCTGCCGGCAGTTGGCTTTAAACTGCTGTGCGTCTCCCCACAGGCATCTCACTGCAACGTTCTCTTCTAGGAGCGTGCTATAAATGGAAAGATGGAATGAAACAGTAGCTATTGAGTTCATATTTACATTTTGTGCAAATACTGGTAACCATGTATAAAGGATGCAGTATGTTTATTACCAAGGCCATGAATAAAATACCTAATTTTGAATTTAAATATAATTCTTAGCTTCCCCAAGAGAAGTAAAAACTGAAGAGAAGAGTCCAGTATCTCTGAATACCAAAACCATTAAAAAAGAGCCAGAAGAGAGGCAGCAAGCTTCAAAGAGCCCTTACAATGGGTAGGTAAAAATCTTCCTGATGAAGACAAGACTTCTGTAAAAACTGTTTCTTCAACTGAAGTACAGTGAATTACATTTGAAGTACTTCATGGAAGTAATGAGTACCTCAGAGGTGTAACCTTATTTTATTCCCCCCCAAGCATGAGAAAAGAAAGCAAGAGAAGTAGAAGCAGCAGAAGTGCTAGTCGATCTAGGTCAAGAACTAAGTCGAGGTCTCGATCTCACACTCCTAGGCGGCAGTAAGTAGTGGGGTGTTGGTTGGTTGGTGGAGGGTTGCGGGGGGGGCTGGGCTTTTTGGGCGGGTTGTCTTTTTCGTCATAATTAGCCAAAGTGTCAGACTTGGGTCTGGCTTAAGGCTCTCGGTTCTTGGCACGAAGCAGTTCTCTTGGTAACTGTGCCGTTAATAGTTCAAACTGTAAAAGCTTTGCTGTAAAGTGGAAGCTTAAGACTATCCTACATGTACACATTAAGCGTATGTTGGGGTGTAAGGTGGTCTTACCCTGTTGGATGGCCTTCTCGAGGAACACATCATAAATGAGAGCAGTCTCTGGGAACTCGGTCCACTTGGAAGTAGTGCGAAGTGCCGTAGGAGACGGCTTCACGTGTGCATGGGAGAGTGTGTCTTCTGCCAGTGTTGCACGATGCACTGCCTGGCTCTTCAGAGCTCTGCCTCTCCCCTGTGACTGGGGAAGAGGAGGGACTGCGCAGGGTGCTAGCTGCTGGCATTACATAGGTATTTTTAAAGAATCTTGAGACTGACATCTGAGGTGGAAACTGCCAGCTTTGATCTCAATAAAGGGTTCCCTTAAATATTGCCGACTATCAAAATCACTGAAGGAAAGAAGGCAATAACCAATTGGCAGCCTGGGATTGAGGGGAAGACTCTTGATAAGGTTGAACAATTATGAAAGGCGCTGCATTTTGGGCTTGGTTTGGGCTTTTTGTTTTCAAAGGCGTGTTCTGGGACAGTTGCTATCATCCATCAGTTATCCCTGTTGGAGAAATAGTCTCTGCTTTCTTCCAATAACTTGGAAGTTCCTAAGCATTGATTTTTATTTTTTTTTCATTTTTTTTTCTGTGTGGAAGACATGTTTTAAATGTTTAACGCTTTTCTGTAAGCTACAACAATAGGCGGAGCCTGTCTGGGACCTACAGCTCAAGATCAAGAAGCAGGTCCCGCAGCCACAGCGGCAGCCCTCGCCGACACCACAATCACGGCTCACCACACCTGAAGACCAAGCACAGCAGGGAAGAGCTGAAGAGTGCAAATAGACACGGTCACAAAAGGAAAAAATCTCGTTCGCGTTCGCAGAGCAAATCAAGGGATCATTCTGATGCTGCCAAGAAGCACCGGCACGAGCGGGGCCACCACAGAGACAGGCGGGAGAGATCCCGCTCCTTCGAGAGGTCTCACAAAGGCAAACACCACAGCAGCGGCCGGTCAGGACACAGCAGGCACAGACGCTGAGGTTTGCACCTGCGCCAGATTCTAGTTAAGTCTGTATATAATACAGTAAATGGACTCTTGATTTCAGAACAAAGGAACCGATTAGGATTGGATTAATTTAAACCTGGTATCTAATTTTCTAAAATGTAGAAGGTTTTTTTTTTTCTTTTGGGAAAGAAACTGTTACCAACTTTTGCACATAATACCTTAGCAGTATCGAATTGGTGGAAAACAACGATCAGGTTAAATTGTATGTATTAGAGTTGTGTATTGTTTATCGATATGAGAACTGGAGAATGGATTTCTGTAAAAAAAGGAAAACGTATCTTATTTTTATACAAGTCAATTGCAGACACTTATATTTAAGTATAGTTATTTGTTTAAACGATGGTGGATACTTTCTTACACTGGTTTTAGTCTGCATGTGTTAAAAGATTTTTACAAGAAATAAAATATAAAGCTTTTTTTTTACTGCCTGTTTGACATCAAATATATTGAAACTGAACTTAATTTTCTTAATGGCGTCACTTTGACCATCGCAGATTAATGGGACGTGGGATACTGATGTGCTGCTACTGCAGGTGACAGGCTGGGAGTGCTTTAGGAGCCGGTGTCCTTGCTGGGTGCTTCAGAAGCCACAGCTGGGCTCGAGTCCCACCTTCCCTGGCAGCTGCCCCGGGGTGGGGGGTGCCTGCCCTGCCCTGCCCTTCTCCTGGAGCCGCTCCTGGCAGAGCCAGCGTGTCCCCGGCAGCTGCTGCTCTTTGGCCCGGTTGTGCTAGGGGCACCGAGCGGGACAAATAACATGCCTGGGGAGATGAAGTTGGTGGAAGGGTCACGCTCAGCCTGGGCACAAGCATGTGGGGTGCGCAGCAGTGCCAAGCGCAGATGGGTTTGCTGCTGGAGGCTCGCCACTGGGCTGCCAGAGCTGTAACCTGGCGCAGTTACCTGGAGGTGCGGGTAAAGGAGAGGTGAAGTGGGTGAGGAGGAACGGGAGTGGATTGGAATCAGTTGCTCAGGTGGTTGCAAAATCGTAGGCCTAAACAGAGCTTCACTCTGCCCATTTAACTGCTCTGGCTGTGGGTGGCGGGGTGGGTGGGTGCGTTCACCGGCATTGTGGCAGAGGGCAAAGACAGGCCTGATCAGCTGGTACTGGGCTGAAATGGGTCTGGTGTCCGGGGCTGCCGCAGGAGCGAGTGCCAGGCTCTGGCCACGGATTCTGCAGACCTCAAAAGGGGGGTGGGGGGTGGAAATGTGGTTGAGCAAAAGCTTCACTGGAACTGGTGTGCGCTCGTAAGCAGCTGCCCTGCATCCTGCCAGCCCTGATCTGCATCTGTTCTCTAGAAATACAAAAAGGGAATTTTTTTTTTTTTTTTGAGAGGGAAAAGATACGTGTTGTCTTCTGTTTCTTGGTTACCTCTGTGTTATTTTTTAATCTGCAGTAACTGTATTTTGTGTGTTTGTTGCTTTCAGGAAAAATTAATTGTTGCTATGGAAATCCAGGTAGCTTTTTCTCCTCGATACCAGTATTTAGATAGCCTAGGGCAGTGATAAAAACCCAGTTTTGAAGTAGCAGCACAGTTGGCTCAAGCTGAGTTAGTGTACGGCAGTGAAACGTGAAGGGAGCTCAGCCTCTCTATTCGTGTTTACGCTTACGCACTAATTACCCTTCTGTGCTTCCAGTGCCCCTGGCTCCGGTGCTGAAGAGCAGAAGTTAACTTCCATGCAAAGCTGGAACATCTGGTGATGTTAAACGTCTAGACACCATCTGCTGCGGATTGCTTACGCAGTGAGCTTGCAGTCAGCTAGCAAGGAGTTCAGTGTTTGTTCTTCCGTGGGGAAAAAGATCCCTAGCCAGCTGTGTGGGTGCTGGCCTTAACCATGCGATGGCTTTGCCAACGACAGGCCGTAAAGTAAATGGGTTTGGTTACTGAAACAAACGCAGCAGCCCTTTCTCGAAGCCCAAGTAGGTCGGGTCAGTGCTGTCAAGAAGGGAAGGTGTGCTGGGGGCGAGAAGCGCAGCGAGTTGGTGGCTGGGCTGGCTGGGTCCCTGCGGGTGGTGGGAGCAGGGCTCAGGGCGGGATAATGGCTGTGGCCCTGGTACTGTCTCCTTACCTTGCCAAGAAGAAAGCTGCGCGGCAAAGCAATGGTTTCGTACTGCAGTGCAAGATGGCAGAGTTACAGCTGGTGACCAGGCTGTTCCCTCACCGCTGGGGCTGCTGAGCTGCCCGGCACAGCTGCAGCACTCAGGACCTGTCCTCCCTCTGGCCGGGCCGTGCCTGAGCGAGGGCTCCCCCTCCGCTGCCTTATCCCGGGAATTCCTCTGTCGCTTTGGCTCGATGAGACTGGAAGCTGCTCCCCAAACTGACTGCGCTGATGGTTACGGGGGAGGGGGACAACGTGAGCATGCCGGCTTGCTCACAGCGGTCACGCGTACGTGATGCAGGTCGTGCTGGGAGGTGATGCAATGAAGGGAGCGATGTGCCAGGAGCAGGCTGTCACCAGGGCCTGCCTATGCTGTGTCACGCTCCAGTGCAGTAACCATCGATACCGTGAAGTATCAGCCAAAGCCTGTTTTAAGGGAGGTGCTGTATTATTTTTGCAACTAGATCTCACGTGTCTTTCCCAGGACTGAAGTGTCATATAAGGGCACAGAAGGATGTGTTCATTAAACTCTTAAATCACAAAAATTAATTGTTGCAGAGCACTGCTGGACCTTGAAGCATCCATATCGACCTCCAGGAGTCACTTGAGGCTGCACTGACAGATATCAGTAGTTGAGAAGTATTTAACGCTTGTTATTTTTAAATTCTTCAGTGTCTTCTGCGTGCTTGAAAAAAAAATGGGAACCCTTCATCAGCTGAAACGTATTTCTGAAGGAAGTGGTGGCTCTGGCGACCCACCGTTGACATCCGTTTGTAGAAGCACCCACGGGTGGCTTCGCGCAGCTCTGCCCTTGCTGCAGCCCCCGGCAGCCACACCGGGCATAACGGACGGGCGTAGCTGAGAAGCGAGCCGGGGTTTTGAGCACCCTGCGCAGACCTTTTGTTTCTGTTTCCGAGCTCGTTGCCATCAGTACGGGCTTCATTCTGCACAGCAGGACGTGACACTGTTTAAACCTTCAGAGTGGAAATGCTTTCGTGGTAAAACCAGGCTAAAACCCCACTGCCACGCGATTGCAGACTGAGCCCAGGTGCCGGCGGGACTGCAAGGGCTTTCCTGGCTCGGGCCGTGCCGCAGTACGGCTCCCGTTTCCCTCTGCCCCGTCCTGTTACGTTTGATTCACCGTGCTCGTTCTCTCACCAGCACTGATGGTAGTACCAGACGCCAAAGCAACCACGGCTGGAGTCTGCAGATGAAGCGCAGTGAAAGATATTTTGGCCCTTCCTCCCCATCTTTCCGGTGTTTTCAGGGATGCTGTCTCCGGGACACAGCCTGCTGCCACCAGCACGGTAGGTGGGAATGCCGCTCGGGCTGCGCCGCTGAACCCAGATGGCCACAGGCAAATGTTTGCTTAACGCCGACAGAGCAGAGGCCGTCCGGGCAAAGCGGCAGATGGCGAAGCAGGGACGGGAGCTACGCATCGCCCCGAGCCACGGGCGTCCGTGCCTCGTGGCTTTGCTTTTTCCCTGGGGTGGGAGACGGCTCCGCGCTGATGCTCGGCGGGACCCCCTTCGCCACAGCCCCGGCTCGGCTTGGACGTGTCCGAAAACAATTGCTCTGACAGCAAGCGGCTGTGAAAGCCTCCAGCCGCCCAGTCCGGTCTGCAGCCCAAAGTGGAAGGAGACCGTGGGAGATCCGCTGTTAAACAAAGCCAGGTGCTTGGCAGGTCGGAGCTCGGGGACGGTGACACCTCCCAGCGCCTGGGAGCAAGCGTGGCACCCATGGCACCTGCCCCTGCTGCCGTGTGCTGCGCTTTCCTGGGAAATACGGAGTATTCCGGCATCGCCTGATGCTGCAGCCGCTGTTAGAAACACTGTGATGGAAGTAAGGTGCTACCACTGGGCTTTGAAGACCTCAGACCCCTAGAGAGACCCACAGGAACTGGGGGAAGTGTTCCAGGTCTCTTCGGGCGCGGGGGTTTGGCTAGGTTGGTCTTGCCCTCAGAAAAAAGAATTTGTTAAAATGATTTGACTAATTTTTCAACAAATTTATGCAAATATTTCAAGTGAGGAAATTCGAACTTGTGACTCTCCTTCACTTTCAGCTCTATACCGGCATTGGAAGGACGTACATGGACCAAAAGCTTTGGGTGGTTTGGGAAGAAGAACAATAGTGAAAAATAAAAGAATATTCTTGATGGAAACTGGCCCAACAATTACTCATCAGGGCTTTAGCCACCCCCAAAACCACAGGTTAGTGGCAGCGGGCTCAGCAGAGTGTGCCTTGTGTGCCGCTGGTAATGACAGCGAGAGGGGTCCCTTTCCCGGGAAATCCTTCCCTGCTCATTGCTCCTGCCAGGAAATGTTCATGAAAGCCGTCATTTCTCATCAGCCCCATCCACAAGCCGTCAAGTTCACGGCTCTCCTGTCTCTGCTCCTGGCTGCTCCCCCTCCGAAGTACAAGCCACGCGCTTGTAGGCTTTTTGGGGCAGGAACCGAGGCTGCTTTGGCTGCCCCGGGCTCCTCTCTGCCGCGGGGCCGTGTGTCTGCACAGCGCTGGGGTGTTGGTGCTGCGGAGCACCAGCAATTACACCCCTCTTAGGAAAAAACACTTCTGTAAAGGAAACAGCTTTCCATTCCCATCTCCTGCCTGGCCACAGCCCAGCGGGGCATTTTGGAAAAAAAAAAAAAAAAAAAAAAGTTGTTAAAATTAGAAAAGCTGGCCTGAAAAAATATGTCTTTATATTCCAGTGGAAGGAAAAAAATTGCCAGAATTACCATTTTTGTCCCAGGAAATAGAATCCCTCTTCGCATTTTTGTGGGAGAGGATGCGGGGCTCACAAACACCTCTGCAAATGTCCTCTGGTGTGCCCCAGCCCCCCCAAAGCTTCCTCCACCCGGCTGGGCCCCCCAGGGTGCTCTGCACCCCTCGGCTCCCGGGCCGCTGCTGGCTGCTCCCTGCTGCCGTACTGGGTTTTATTCTGTAGGTGGAAGTATTGCAAAGCGGACACGAGCGGCCCCTGTGTGCGCACACTCACGCGTGCATACACGCACACACACGCGCACGCACAGGCTCTGCTGGAGTCGGACTTGGGGCGCTGCTGAAGGCACCGAAACGCACCAGAAGCAAAGGGAGGAGGTGGCGGGTGTCCCGCTTCGGGGCCGGGGCGGCTGCGGGCAGAGCAGCCCCCGCAGTCGGGGTCAAACGCTCGGACGAGCACCCGGGTTGGGGCTGCTGGGAGCCGAGACGGGTGGGCAGCCTGGGGGGGGCATCCACCGCCAGCCGTGTGGGGTAACCCGCGATCCGCCAGGCTACAACCGGTGGGAAAGCATCAAAGCATCTGCGCGCAGCTCTGCCACAGCTGAGGTGGACCAGCTGGAATTAGCCCCGAAAGGCCAACTGCAACCACATCCATGGAGAGTCGGTGATTTAAAACCGATCGGCTTCGCATGCTGCAGCCCCAGCGCGGTCAGGCCTGCCGTGCCTGAGAAAACCTCCACGTGAAGCTCGTGAACGTGGACTTAGTTGTGCTGGTGGGCATCTCCCAGGGAAATATCTATTTAAAGCGGTTTGCAGCAGGAGGCGATGGATTTCCGTTGCTTTGAGCGGGTTTCAAAGCTGCCCCAGGTTTGCAGGAGACAGAAGAGCCTCCGCGGCATCCCCGAAACTCGTGGCCCTGCCCAGCCGCCGTTCCCAGCGTGGTTTTCCTGAGCGTGGCAAGGTCTGTTCTCTGCCAAGAGGCGGTTCGCACGCCTTGCTGCCCCGCACCTTCCCCCGATGATCACGCCGGTCACCTCATCGACCCCCCGATCCCACCGCACCCACCTGCTCCCCGGGGCTGTGCGGGTGTCCCCGGCTCTCCTAGCCCAGAAGGAAAGTTTCAGAAATACTAGCAGGTAACTAATCCTTTTTACAAATTATTTAAACATCCGCAGTCTCAAAGCAGCCGGTCACAGCAGGGCCACGGGCTTCCCGAGGGGACCAGCGGAGCGTCACGGATCGCCTCGCAGGGCCGTCAGAACCCATTACGGCCCGATAAACCCCGCCAGGGCCCTGCTGTTCCCAGCGTTCGGGGCGGAATTTCAGCTGACGATGAAAATGAGAGTTTACTCAGAGCAAAATCATTTTCCCTGCACGCAGCGTTTCCTCGCGGTTAAATAAAAAGTACAGAAAGCCAGATAAAGGTACCCGGTTTGAGAAGAATATTGTTCTTTGTGTACGTTTAATGCCTCGGGGGGGCAGGGACAGGCTCTCCCCAAAGAGAAGCGGGCAGCGGGGCTGGCAGCTCCTGCCTGACTTCCCCACCGTGCCCCGAACACACCGGGTGCTCCCGGAGACTTTGGGGTCCCGGGAAAGGGCATTTTCAGCCGCCCGCCGCAGAGCGGGGGGGTCCTGCTCCCGGTCACCACCCACTCGCACCCAGCGGCTGCTGGTGAGCAGGAAAATGGTGTGAGCGTGTCCGCTAACTGGAAGGCGAAATTCACACCCGTTTGACCGGGGCGCAACCTGTGAGGGCTCTGCCTGCTCTATAGGCTGTGCCGCTTCAGCTGTGCCCGGCATTACGCCTACTTTTTTTTTTTTTTTTTCCAATTTGGTAGGATACAACCATATACAACTGCAATTTGAGCCTTTTCCCCCCCTCAAGGTAAAAATTGTTCACTTTTAGCCAACAAAGTGCTCGGGCTCAGGGGGAGACAATTAGCTCAAGTGCCCTTGCACGGAGGGAGCCGCAGGCACGGGGCAGGCAGCCTGGTTCGGGGATGCTGACCTGCACATCCTGCCTCAAACACAGCGCGGAATGGCTCCGAAGTGCCGCAGGCGAGCATCGACCGAAGAAATGGTATTTACCCACCAACTATTGCACAGCCGCTGGGTAAATATCATAAGGGATTGACCACGGCAGAATTATTAGCCTGATCCTGCTGTTCCCCTCTGAGAGCCGTGATGGCCGAGTGAAAAACCAATCATGTAAAGAATAATTAAGTTCTCCTGTCTCCTGCGTGGTTTTGTGGTCTTACAAATCCCGTTGCTAAAGGGTTTCTCCACCGCAGAGCCTGCGCCCGGCTGCCAAAGCAGAGAGTCCATCCAGCTGAGGCAGGGCCGGTCCTGGGCAGCCGTGCCCTCTGCTGACAGGGAACCGAGGCAGGAAATCAGGAGCGAAATGATCTTAAACCAAGTGAATCTACTTGAGGGCTTGCACGGATTCACACACACCCATCTGGTGGAGCGGTGCAGCTTTCTAAAATACCCGTGTGACTTACTCAGGATCCTCAGTTTGCACTGGTTTAACTGGGAATTAGGTACCCCAGTGCCTCTCACAGCCAGTCTGAGGTCCCCTCTTCAAGTGATGTAGAAGCTGCAGTTTTGTCCAAAGCCTACCGGCATTTATATGCCACAACACCTCTGAAAAAAAAAAAAAAGAAAGCCCTTAAGAATCTTACGCCAACTGGCGATGTCTCAAAATCCGTCCCCGCCACGCGGAGACCTGGCCTGAGAACACAGGTAAGGCTGATCTGGGTAGCTAAAGGAGACCGAGCTGTCACGGCTGTCCCTTTCGGGAGGACAAAACACACGTTCTCCGGGCCAAGAGCATCCTCCTGCCTCCCTCTGCGTCCCCTCCGGGCGCTCCCAGCCCCGGGCGAGCCCGGCCCCAAACAAGCACTCTCGGTATTTCATATTTTCATCCCCAACGATTTTATAAACAAGCGGGACAGTAAAGGATTATAGCACAGTAGTTTGCCATCAAGGAAACCACAAGCAACAAACAAAGATGTTATCTCTGACATATGGTTCTTATTTGAGGAAATACGTCTGGTTACATTAATTGACACAATACGGCTCAGGGCTGGTTTTTGTTGTATAACTACTCCCGGGTTCCCCTGGCAACAGCAAAGCCACCGACACGGATACCGGAGCTGCAAACGCGAAGGCAGGGCCCAGCACCCTTCCCCGCTGCCCTGACACGTCCTCAGCACCAGACGCCGGCAGGCATTGACCCCGCAGCTGCGTTTTGCGGCACTCCTCAGGCCCGCGATCCCCAGCCACCCAGTTGAACCCTTCCCCCCCGACGTGAGAGCTGTCCTGGGGGGGTTCCCGGGATAAGTGTCCCCGATGCCCAGCCGGACCACTCCGTCCCAGCGCCTGCCTGCGGGATGCTGCGCACTGGGCACGGGGACCAACTCGGAGCGAGTCCCCGGGGGCCGCGGTTCTCCCCGGCACACCCCTGTGCGCGCAGAACAGACGCGTGAGGTCCCCGTTTCAAGAGAGTTTAGGAAGCTGCTGGGTTTTTTTGACAGATTGGCCAAAAAAGGGTCGGGTGCCGCAAGGCGGGGAGGCGACTGGAGGGACTCGCAGCTGCCTGGGAGCTGCTGCCAGCCGGACGCGGGTTCCTCCCCGGCCCCGGCATCGGCCTTTCGGCAGCCTCAGCGCCTGCCAGGCTGCAGCTTTAGCTGCTCCGGGGGCTTGACAACATCTGCCGAGCGGCGACAGCACGGCGGGTGGTCCGGGCGGAGCTGGGCACCCAAACCCCTCTCGGGATCGGGTTCGGAAGCGATCTTCTCCTTCGCATTTAAGTCCCGTTGGCGGGTGAGGGTGGGAGGTCGGTTCCTACACGGATGCCCGCTCCAGAGGTGACTTTGCGCACATTGCAGCTGTCTTGTAGCAGCACGGCGGTCCCCAGCACCCCGCCTTCGCGGCGATGCCCGGCGCTGTGCAGGCAGGATTACCCACGGGATGTGCCTTGAGATCAGCCGCAGCCTTGAACCGAGCACGATTATGTCGCAGAGCAGGGGCTGGAGAACTGCCTACAGTGCGTCATATTCCAGAACGCGCCTGTCGCACTTCGGCGTCTGCAGAGACAGCGGGGAGGTGCCTAGCCTGGGCGGCCCGGTGGGCTTTGCTGGCTGCAGTCGGGGCTGCTTAATCCACGTTTAGACACCGGAACGAAGCAGCCTGCTATTCGGAAAGGCCGAGAGCTGCAGCTTGCAGTGATTTCACTGAGCTCTGGAGTGAATGGATTTCTGAAAACCAAGTGGAGGTGCCTAAACAAGGACCTGGGACTCCGGCTTTGGGAACGAGACCCAAACGTTTTTTTTGGAGGGGCTTCCAGCTTTTCAGGTGGAAATTTCTATTTCCTCGCCCTCCAACCTGAGCTGTATGAACTGAACCAGTGCGGAGCGAGCCGATTTGGAAAGTCTTCCAAGGAACGGCGATGTCTCCAGGAGCTCTCCCCTTGCCTGAGCCCCCAAGGCAGCTACTTGACGAACACACCGCTTTCCTTCACACCAAATGCTTTCCGCGTACTTCTTGCCTCATCCCTCATCCTCATCTGCATTTCTGGGGAAGTGACGTGGAGCTTCAGCCTTTGAAGGGAACGGTTTCATCTGGCAAGGCTCTAAAACCAGGTTGCAGGCTCCGAGCACCTCCCGAGCTCAAAGATTTAGGTGTTCACTGGGATAACGCCGGGGAAAAGCAGCAGCACTACGCCAGGCAGCAACCCACGCGATCCGCGTGATCCCAAGGGCTATCACAACCGGTTCACTACCTCTTCTCTGGCTTCAGCCACATTTTCTCATGCGTTCCTCCCCGCGTTGCACCAGGAGGCTAGTAAACGACGCCAGGATACTCGGTTGCCCTTTAGGCTCTCCATCCACATGCAGAGATTTCTGAGACACGAAGTCCGGTGGAAAGAGGAGAACAGACCCCTCGTTTTAACCTGGGGGATGCTCTTTTCCCAGCCAAGACTCATTAAACTCACATTCGTCCAGCCCTGGGACTGAAAAACTCGTAGGCAATTGATGAAAATTACAGCAAACGAGCTCTCCTTGCACGATGTCCCGGAGGCTGCCCAGCCGAAGCGATGGCAGATGAATAAACAGCAGGATGTCCTTCCAACCGCAGAGCCCCTCGGCTCAGGCCCTGGCAGTGGCCGGAGATAAAGAGCACAGCAGCACACGCAGAGGGAGACCTCGGTTTTACCAGGACAACAAAAAATTGCGTGGCATAAAATACTATTCAGGCCACCCAGCAAGGATGTGTGCCCGTGTTTGAACGCGCTCCCTATTGCAGGAGAGTTGGGTGAAAATGAAAATTACTTAATGCCACGCTAACTCCTAGGAGCTCGATCTGCAGAGTGACCTGAAGTCAGATTCCTTTTTAAGGCGGGTTAGCAGGCGATGCCCGCCCCACAGATCGGCCTGAGGGACGCTGGAAGGTTTAAGGTAGGGGCTGTGCGACGAGGAGGGTGCGACGCTCGCTGGCGTTAAAAATGTGGCCAAAGTCTTCCCTATGTCCAAGCTGCCTACGGAGGAGAGGGTGTGGGGGAGGAGACGTGATCATTGCTAACTGCCTTGGTTTACACCTTGCTTAATTACGCTTTCGCCGATCACTACGGGGCCAGAAATGAAGTTTCACCCCGAGACAGGTGAGTTTAAACCAAGTCCCCAGCCCAGAGGCTGAGGTTGGGCTCAGGGCTCCGGGTGAGGAGCGCCAGCCCAGGACCAGCCCCTCCTGCGCACGCTCCCGGGGTTGTGGTCGTCACGAGGTTTGGGGTCCAGCCACGGCTGTCCCTGGGTCAGGCCGAGAGGGACCACCGGGGGCTTCTGCCTTTCGGGATCTGTGCTGTACTCTGGTTTCTCCCGCTCCGCGCCTCCCCGTAACGCAACCCCTTCTGCTTCCAGCGCCTGCCGAGGCGGTCGCTCTCCCCTGTTATTTGCCCAAAGGTAGCCAGAGGAAAGCATTTCTGTGAGTTTCTGCGCATACTAATTCATGGAAAAGCCTGGTCTTCAGAAGCAACTTGTCATCCTTTTGTTTTATGGCACAAGAACGCAAAATCAAAACGCTCCCCGCGTCCAGTTTTAGCAGATGAGTTATTGTTTCGTTCTAGCTCCAGTAACTGCTTCCATTACCCTCGGAGGAGGTGCGATATTGTTATTTTTAGAAGGAATCTACAAAAACCAAACCCAAAAAAGACATTGGCAAATATAATGCAGTTGGCAACCGCTGATGGATGCGAGCGCCGAGGCGGTATTGCTACTTGGTGACCCCGCAGCGCCCGTAAATCACTCTCCACAGCTGACCGCTTTCTGGACACGTTTCAGCTGGTGCTGATGAGCCTTTTCTGGGTACTTTTCCCAAAACGCACATGTGGTTCTTTTTGTTCAGAACTTTACGATGATTAAAACGACCGCTCGGTCCTGGTAACTTAAAACAAATATTGCAGCTAGCACAATGCTTCCCATACACAGGAAACAGCTGGATAAAGGGAGGCTGGAGCGGCTTTCCATAAAAGCCAATGATTCATGAAAACTGGTGCTCAGCAAGCGGGGTCAGCTTCGGGCTCCTGAGGAGCTTCCTCTGCCACAGACAGACTCCACCGGCCCGGCCACCGCTCTGCCCACCGCCTGCCTGTCGCCCACCCTCAGCATCACGTGCGAGGTTGGCAGAAGAGGAGGAATTGACAAAATACGGCCTTGGGGGGGATGTTTCTTCTACATTTTCTGCTGCCAATTAAGTGCTTCTCAGCTGACCTGGACATGGAAAAAAAAAAGTGATCTCATAAGTCAAGAGAGGGCAACTCATGTTTTATTAATGCTTTCGGTTGTTTGACTTCTGAGGAGCCTGTAAGCGGAGATTTGGGCAGGACAGAGAGCACGACCCTCAAACCAGCCCCATCGGCAAAGGAAAACCCGCTGCGCTTGCGGCGGATCTCAAGGCCCCTCGCTCCTGCCTCTGTCACCACCAGGTTTCTTCAAGGACTCTTCACCCAAAGTTCAAAGCCGGTACTTGCCAGCTGGGCCTTGTCCATTGTAGTAAAGTGGTGGTGGGCCAAAATAAATCACTTGCCGTGTCACATAGATTGGGAGGTGGAAAATACCATTTCGGTCATACGGTTCATCAGCCCCTGCCAGGGCAGGGCTGCTCCTGACCGTACATTTTCCATAGCTTTTTTCCTGTCCTCTTTGCATGACTCAAGCGCAGGGGCTCCACCGCTCCCCCCAGAGACCTTCCATGGCTTACACAACTCCACGTGAGGACATTTTCCTCTGTATTGCACCGAAACTTTCCTTCGCTAAATGTCATCCCGTGACTCCCGTTGTGGACCACCCCGAATCATTCTGCCCTTTCGCTGATGTTTACCACCCTCAGTTCTCATTGTGTGCCCATCACCATAGCGTCTGAGTGCTTCTGACCTGCAGATACGTCCCGCCGTGGATCCAAGACGGCCGTGGGGTGCCTGGTGCTTGGAGAGGTGGCCACGAAGACACCTTGGGCAAACCATCTTCAGTCCGTGCCCCATGCAGACAAACCCAGACGACCTCTCAATTAACAAACCAGAGCGACCAGCTTTTGCAGAAGAGGTCAAACTCTTCATACCCACCTACATTGAGCAAAAAGAAAACCAGCAGCCTGAACTGCCGTAACTGATGAGGAAACGGAAGGAATGGTCTTCATCCCACTTAGAAGTCTGGTGGCACTCGTGGGACATTTTTCCTGATTGTATGTGAATTATGGGCAACTGCCAGCACTCATCACCTCCCTCCAGCTACCCACCCCAATCAAACCGCAGATGTGTGGGCTGCGCTCCAAAAACCTTGTCTTTGTAAAAGGCAGGTGTGGGTCGGGATGCTGTGAAAAAGAGCGGACGCTCAGGTAGCAGCTGGATGCACGGCCCGGAAGGACCAACGGGTTTTACACGGGAAGCGTCAGAAACTCGGCCTCAAATACTTTCTTCGGGCATGACATCGTGCTCGTCTCACAGAAATGGAGCCCTCACGGGGAGCCTGATCCAAAGGGCAGCGTGGTTACGGGGTCGAGCGGGGTCCAGCGAGTCTGAAAAAGTGCCGAGAGCAGAACTGGAAGCGTGTGCCTCGGAGGAACGTTCCTTAGTGTCTGCGTGATGGCATGAGGGGCATTGCCCTCTCATCTTCTGCGAGAAGTCACAGCTACAAAAGCCCCATCGCAGCCTCCAACCGCCTTCCTCTACAACTGCGCTGTCCGCGCTACGCTGGAAGACAAAGGAAAGAAGAAACAATGCCAGCAAAAGACACCCAGCTTCCCGATGTCACTGCTCAGCCCCAGACACCCTGGAGTCCACCACCTCGCAGATCTCCTTATCTCACCCCCCACACGACCAACTGGCCTGCCGCGGCAATTTAACCACTTACTTTGGATTTGTTTTGCTTGCTCGACACCAGAGATGCCCCCCACGCAAAATATTTACCCGTAGCCATAGCTGCAACAGGCAACGCCAGCGCAACAGCTTCTGAGCAGAGCTGGCGGGGCCTCCACCCCTCCTCGCTGCTGGCCCCGGGGCTGGGACGAGGGAACCGCCGATCCAAGGGGACGGGAGCGCTCGGACCTTCCCGGCACCACCCCGAGGTGGGATAGCGACGCAACACGGCCGTGTCAGCAGACGGTGTTCTCAAGCTTAATTTCTTCCTCGCTGAGGGCACGGAGGAGTGACGACGTGCAGCCGAGGCCCGGTCGGTCACGGCACCAACCAAGATGTTGGGCAAACCAGACGGGACGGGGCAGGTCCCGCTCTGTGCAACCTGCACCGAGGCTGCAGTCGGTCAGGGGTGCTCACGTTTTCCAGAGATTTGCTTTGGGGNTACTGCCGCAGGCTAACCTGCCACGAAACCGTGCCAGCGATGGCCATAGCAAGGATTTCCATCCCGACGCAGTGACGGGACGGGGACAAACACCGGCCACCAAAACCCGGACCAAGGCTCCATCCCTCCCCACGGGAGGAAGGCGGACGCTCGGGTGCCGGGATCGGGGCTGCCCCCGCCTGCTCCCCCCCGCCGGACACAGTCAGCCTGGACCGGCCATGGACGAGGCCGTGCCTCGAGCGGGGTCCCTGAGCTGTCCTACAGCCGCCGCAGGTCAGAGCCCGAACACACGCCGGGCACCTCCCGCCGCGACGCTGCCGAGGGGCACGGCGTACACGGCCAGGCTGTCCTTCCCACGCACGCCTGCCGCCAGCTGGGCCAAACCGAGCTAAATCGAGCTGGTTTGGTTTGTTTTCTTTCACTTTATATTTTTTTTTTTAAGACAAAAAGGCAAGGAGCCTGTAGCCCCTGAGGAGCGGGTACGCCTGCCGGCCTGGCCCTGCCCTTCTCCAGCCACAACCCGGGATGCCCGGGGATGGGGCGCCCGCCCGGAGCGGGAACATCACCGGGATCACACGTAGCTGTCGGGAATGACCCAGGAGGGGCCCCGGACCGGGACAAAACCTGAGGAAGCGCCAGCTGGGGAGGGCCAAGCTGGATGCTGGACTGGACTCAGCACCAGACTGGCATTTCCAAATCAGCAGCATCTCCCCGTGGGCATCCCAGCCCAGGCAGGTCTGGCACCCGCGCTTCCTGTCCTGCAGGCGTTCCCTGTTGGAACAAGGTTTGTTTGTATTTTGTAAGAGCCAGCAGCCTTTACACAGGGCAAAACATTTCTGCTGTTGCCCCTTGCTGGCTGCCTGTCCCAGGGCAGTGACCGGTGAGGAGCGGCGCGGTCCGTGGCACTTCCCTGCCTAGCTGTGAAGAGGTGTCTGAGGTCCCGCTTCCCGCAGGGGCGAGCGAACGTAGCAGGAGCACTTCGATTCTATTTCCAAACCATTTCCAGCAACACCCTGCCCCAATGCCTCCAACTTTTCTTACCTTTTCCATGAAGGACTTCAACATTTCCTAGCGTTACCACGAACAAGCCGTGCCAGGACTGCTGGAAGGGGGGGAAGGGGCCGCTGCGTTCCCACGGCTGTTTCCTCTCACCCTCCCCCCACCCCGTGCAGTTTTTGGGGAGCAGGTGACCTGGCTCAGCTGGAGAAGGAGAAGGAGAAATTTAGCCATTTCTGTGTGCAAAACTGCAGAACCGAGACGCTGCGGTCTCAGCGCACGCTGCGTGACTGCGCACACAACGAACGAGACAGGTACGGGACAGACACCCAGCGTTTAAAAATCGGGCTGCGAGAAATAATATTTTGCACATGAAAGCCATTGCTAAAGATAATAATTAACTAATGCTGAGTGCATCGGCTTTGGAAATGACAGCTGAGCAACTGCCCGAAGTCCCCAAACTGCCCGTGACAAGGAGAAACACGACAGTGAACCACAGAAGCAAAGTGAAGAGCGCAGGTATCTCCAGGTTACTCCTCCGCTTTTCTGACCACAAAGCACCTACTCAGACGCTTGCATTTACACGGAGGCGGTGAAGGACCCGGTGAGTGACGTATCCCCCGCCCCGAGACTTGCAGAGGATGCGTTTCAACAGCTAGCGACTACCCAGGGATGCTCAGATGACGTCAGCAGGGCTGAACCCAAGAGAAACGCGGTCGGGGTACCGGCCGCTGGGCTGGTGCTGCGCGACGGGCTCGGTCCTGCGTCGCGTGGCGGCTCAGCCGCCCTCGTGCACGGGCTGCTCACGCCCGCCGCTCGTGAAGGAACCCTGGAACAAAGCGGCTTCCACAAGCATTCCTGGTGAGCAAAGGCACCCCCAGCTCCCGGCTGCTTCGCCTCTTCAGACGCTTACATCATCGGGCGGCGCTGACACAGCACCGTACGGTCGTGAAGGAGACACCAGCTCTTGTCGCGCCCTGCAGACGTGGCCGCGCGCGCGGTGACTCTGCAAAGCGGAGCTTCGTGCTGAGGTGCCGCTCGAGGAGAGCTGCCCCTGGCTGGGGCACGGCCCCGCGTTTCGCTGTAAATGACGTCGAGGAGCAGCCCTCTCCAAGCCGGCCGCTAACCCCCAGGTTCCCTCGGAAGCCGGCAGCTCGCGTCACCTGGGCTTTTCACCACCTCTAAACCGAAACTCCCCAGGGCCGTTCGTACAGCCTAAGCAAGGACCAGCACCGCGCCCGGTACTAAAACCCCATTTATTCCCAGTTTTGGTTTGGTTTTTGCACTGCGAATGAGGAAGAGCTGCCCCTCAGGTTGTCCACACGTCTGTGTTTGCCGCTTCCACAACAGACCAGGACGGCTCCTCTTCCAGACGTGCGCCTGCCGTGCTGTCTGACCTGGCTGCTTGAATAGCTGCTGCTGCGCCTCGTCCCACGGGCGTCTGCAGCATTAAAGACCTTTTACACGCCGCTGACTGCGGCTGGCTTTCGTCGTGAGCACGGCCACCAGCCGCTTATTTATACAAAATTGTTCTCTAACTCTCACACCAATTAATTCGGAAGCTTTGAAGCATTTCCAGCAGCGGCCAGCGTAGCGGCACGCGCCCGAGCAAGGCTCCGTCCGCGTCTGCCGGCCTCGCGGCGCCGACCACGTGCAACGCGCTGCGTCTTGTGCGATGGCCGGCGCGGGTCTCAGCGCCAAGGCATGCACGATATCGGGTTCCCAACCCGGCAGAGTTTAAGAAAATAAGAAAATGAAAATAAGAAAATACACACAAAATAAGAAAATGAAAAGTGAAATTTTCTGGGGTGGCTGAAGTGAAATCCTGTTTGTTTGGACAGTCGGTTTGAGTTCAAACGCCTTTTGGTTTTGCCATAATTAAGTCACTAACTGAATTCTGTATTTTTTCCAAAGCGAATAAAATACAAATTTAAAATAAAATTTTAACATTCAGTAGCATCAAAACAGGGTATTCTATCAACTTGAAAAACATTAAATGTCTTTTTTGGAAATAGGAGGCTTCCCAAAACAAACCATTTCCTGTACATTAGTGGGTTTGGGGAACCAGCAAACCCAGGTTTTCCAGGGTGAAGTGTCTCTGTGTCATCACCTGTGTGTTCCTGACACTTAGAAATCCAGGCATTTTCCGGAGATGTAAAACTCTGCACCGCTTTCAGAGCAGCCAGCATCGCTCTGATGCAGCCCGTTACGTGACCAGGCGCAGGGAGGCATAAGACCCGGCCAGCACCGGCAGCCTGACGCGGGACCGCTCTGTTCTCCGCTCGTGCGGTGGGTTCTGACTCACACCAGGGGGTAACAGTCATCCGGCGCGGCGCAGGGGCTCAGACCTGAGGCAGCGACATTTTCTGCTGCAACGAGACAAGCTTCACGACCGAAACAGCGTTAGCACATCCATTGCACATGCTCGAGGTGATCCTGCTTGTTTACGTGCCGCGTTTCAGAGCTGCCCGCACGCAGAGCGTGTCAAACCGCCACTCAGGACCCGCCGTGCAACGAGCAAGGTGAGTACGCAGCCGCCGCGTGGTGTGGGGGGCCGACCGCGTAACACCCCCGGTGCGGGGACCACGCAGAGGGTGGACACGTCTGAACCCACAGCGAAGGGGTGCCCGAAGGCAAGGCGACGGTGCAATCCACACCCTGATAACATCCAAGCCTGCTAAGGACAGCGTTTTGCTCGCCTACCAGTCGTTTCTGCTCCGCTTTCAGTTTTGGTACGCGTGTACGGAGGGACGTACCCACAGCCCGTGCGTGGCCAGGGAGGGGAGGCATGGGGGGGGGTGTCGTCCCACCGCAGCACGGTGCTCCCTCCCAGGGCTTCTCCGCTTCCCGCTGGGGAGCAGCGCTGAGGAGAAGGACCTGGGAGTCCCGGTGGACAACAAGCTCTCCATGACCGGCANCCAAAAACCCAGCTGGACACCATCCTGTGCATCCTGCTCGAGGTGATCCTGCTTTGGCAGGGGGGGTTGGACTAGATGGTCTCCAGAGGTCCCTTCCCACCCCCACCAGCCTGGGATTCTGTGACTCTCATGGACACCTGAGCTTTTACTCCAGCTCAGCCTTGACTCCCTGCCTCAGCTCCCTCCTGCCCCCCATTTCTCCTTTGGTTCTCTGCCCTCGTGGTGCTGAGCCCCAACAAGTTTGCTGCCCCAGAGCAAACCCTCGTGTCCCTGCGCGGTGCTGCCGGGTATCGAAGGCAGCTCACGCTCCCCGCCACGCAGCCCGGCAGCTGGGCCTCACCTCTCGATTTACGTGGAGAAGGCTCTTTAAAGCTTTCTTCAGCGAGACGTGAAACCGCCTTTGTAGCAAACAAATCACTGAAGCCCACTTCAGCGGCGGACAAGAGCGGTGGAGCACACCAGAAGGGCTCTCTGTCTCACAAAAGGTATGGGGATAAGGTATAACACACATTGCAGACATTTTTTTTTATCTTAATACTTTTTAAAAGCAGATTATTTTTTTTTTATTTTTTTTTAACGTTCTAAATATTCTTTTATGGAGTTTTCCAGGGGAAGCAGACTGCGAAGGGCTGTCCATGGAAACCGTAACGGGCTGGCGTGATCCACGTTGCCCAGTTAACTTCAAGGCAAGACTTGCTTCAGCCCGCGAGGCGCCGGCGGAATCGCACTTGTTTTCAGCAATGCGACGGGATGCGCTTGGGTAGAACAGCCGGTATTTGGTAGGCTGCTCGGTGACGGTCCTGTGCCTTACCGGGAAGAAATAGAGTCACATCCTGGCACTGACCTTAATTCAGCAGGCGTTCAAGGCTCCAGATGGAAAACCGCAAGGAGGGAACGCTTGTTGTGCGGGTGTTTCGGAGGATAGAGGGTATCTCTGGAGAGACAAGCAAAAATAATCTGCAGGAACTGGCCACGCTTGCTTGGAAGATTTTTTTTCATTATCTGGGAACAGTTCACAGTGCAATGCCAGATGCTCATATTTTCCATCACACAAATTATATTTCCGGTGTTAAAAATCTCTTCAACATTAATCTTCTGCAGTATCCTTTTTATTATCCTATCAAAATTAATTTTGTACCATGCTTTGAGGAGGAACCCCCCCAGACCAGTGCTAAGCATATTGGGTTATATTGTTTCACACCATTACAGTTGCACATGGAGTTTATTCTTTCCACCACATTTAACCACCTATAACAATTAAAGGCAAAATCTGAGATCCGATTTCCATTATCTAGATAAGTCCCCATTTTACATAACCAAAAATAAAGGTGTGTGGGTTTTGTCTCAGAAATTTGCCCAATTTCATTCTTCTGCTCTTTCTTTTGTATTAAAAATGTAGAGTGATTCTGCAGCGTACTGCAGGCTTTAAAGGAAACCAGTTATAAAATGCTGGGAGCCAAATTGATAATTTAAAGCAAAGAATATCTCACAGCACAACTGTTTCTTTAAGTGAAAAGACAGACAGACTAGCTTTTTTTCTGATTAACCCAGTTGAATGATATATGGCATTGGGTCCAGCTCCAGTTTCTATTTTCATAGACTTTTAATGCTGCTAAGATACGAAGATCCTTTTTTTCTGAAGTCCGAGTTCTTCCTTTGTGGAAAAGCTCCACACGCAAGCCGCAGGCTGGGCTCCCAGACCGTGCACACCGGCTCAGTTAACGATCTGTTTATCATTTTTAGTACGAGGCACATCACGGCTTTATATTGTAATATCCTATTAGGAATAAAAGTGTGACACATATGGCAAGGACTTATATCTTATATCTATGGTAGATACGGCGAGCAATAATTTCATCTCCTGTCAGACGAGCAGCAAGTCAGCACCATGTCACCAGATGCAGATTTGACTCTTTCTGCACTATTATCTGTGGAGAACACAGAAATTTTGGGCAACTTTTAGTGGAAAAGCAATAGCCGATAATGAGGTATAGACTGCTTTGCATTCGATTGCTGCTCCAGCGAGTGTCCCGGGACAGGTCTGGGGGAAAGCCCCCGCTCTCCCACCCAAGCGTCCTGCGGGCTGGATCGGAGCCATTTCTCATCCAACAGCCGCTGATTTGCATTTGTGACGTGCGTGAAATAACGTGCCTGGCTCTTGCTGTACGCACCGTGGGCTCTGACGCTCATCGACACCAGAGTTAGGCTTGGCTTTCCCAAGGCAGCCCAGGGAGTCCACACCCTGGACGTTCCCACGCTGGCCGAGAACTCAGCTCCCCGATCTGCTGCGGGTCCCAGTCTCCTGAGAGTCCGGGCTGGACCTAGGTACTTGGTCAGTCTTTCCCACTCGTTTCTGCTCCTCTTTCGGAGTGAACCAGCAAGTTCCTTCTGAGGCGAAGCCAAGGCACGGCTCTGGGCAGCCCAGCAGAGATCCTGTGTCCCCTGTTCAGCTTTTCCCCCTCTAGACTCCATTGGCCACGGCCGTCTGGTTTACCTCCTGGGACGCAAGCCTTCAGCAGGAAGAGGACAGCCCCAACACTCCGGCTGTCTAAGAGCGGCTCCTTCCTTCTGCTACGGCAGCCAAGCGTCGCTGCGGATACACACTGCTTGTGTAAGGCCTGCAAGCCAGCAGCTCCATCTTCAGCTTATCTCATCTACACCTTCTGCAGGGACGGGGCAGAGCAAAGGCCTGGCCTGAGGCTGGGGAGCGATCCTGGGCGAACAGGGAATGGCTCTCCGGGACAGCAGCCGAAAGGGAGCACTCGGGAAGCGCGTGCAGAAGTTTGAGGCATCTCAAATGGACTCTGCCCTTGCCTCGTACGCCAGAAATGCTGTGATGGCTCCACTCGCCCTGTCCCACCTGGGCTTTGTAGGGTGCCCTGTACCTCCCCTCCCATCAGGCACAGATACATGTGCTTTCCCCATCGGCGATGATGGTTTTGCACCCAAAGAGAGACAGCTGACCAACCGACAAACGATGCTTGACGCTCACGTGAAGCCTTCTCTAAAGCATCAGACCAACGGTACCGACTCATCGTCATGCCCAGAGGGATCAGGCTGGGCCCGGTGGGCAGGCTGGAGAGGGCAAGCACTGGGCAGCGCTGGCTGGCCCGGCCGACGACACCCGGCTCAGCCTCGCAGGGCACCGACCTGGGCAGGGGCCCCTTTTCCCCTCCCCGAACGCGTGTGAGGGCAGTTCCCTCGCAGCTTCTGCCCGGGCACTTCTGCTTCCTCCCGGCACTCACGTCTGCGCTCAGCCGCTGCGCACAGGCTGTCCCCGGCTGACAGTCGGACACCAAGTGTTTGGAACTGCTCTGGAAGTGAAGACGACCGGATAAAAGTGCACGGAGAGACGGGGTAATAAGGCGGACTGTTAGTGCCTCGGATCGCCCAGGACGCAAACCGGTGGCCTGCTAGCGGCATTAATACTCTATGGAAAGATTTGGGACCGTACAAGCTCCTATTCTCCATCAGACAACAATGTCGGCTCTGTCAAGGAGGAAAACAGAAGCCTTTGCATTAGGCAAGAACAAGGCGACCCGTTGCCATGGGCTGTTTTCTTGTAACCTTGAGAAGCGAAAGGATGGCTTACTGCCTACAGCCGGCGGGTCAGGATCCCACAGAGGCAGATTTGTTTCAAGCTTGGAAATTTTTTTAGTATTCCCTTGTGCCATGAGTCGTAGAGTGCAAGGTCCAGCATACGAAAAACCCATTCATAAATGACACTGCTTCGACGAGATGCATTGTCTCCAGGAAGTTTTATTTCCTGAAAATGCGGTGATATAATTAGTTGTCTACATCCTCCGTGGTACTTTCTGCTGGTGCCTTTCATCCCGTTACGAGAAACACTCTGTAAACTTTCCCTGACTATGTGAAATTAATTTGTTTTTAAAAGCTGGGAAAAAAGGTTTCCTGACGTTTATATATTTTGCTTATTGCTTAGCAGCAGGCATTCTGGGTTTCTGGGAGGGAGGGGAAACAAGGGAAATATTTCTGTTTGACTTGGTTGGGATCCACGATTTATACACTCCCTCGTGCTAGCAATATTGTTTCTGTGACCGCTCTCATTATTTTTTTTTTTTGCTATTCCTCTTTTTACAATTTATGACACACAGTCATTCTTCGCTGCTGCTGCTACAGGACACAAGCACCAAAGCAGCAGAGAGGAGCCCAGATTTTAAATCTGACCCCTTTGCACGGCCCAGCAGCAAAGGGAGGAATGGCTGGATTTACATTATTTAAAAATTCTCATAAGACTGTAAAATACAACCAAAGTTCATCTAAAAATTTTAGGAAAAAAATCTACCTAACAGAGCTCTGGAGCTCATAATTTGAGGAACAGCCTCAATGAAAACCTATTCCTTCAGCACAGGAAGGTTGCGGATGGACAGTGGAATCACGATTTTCGGGCTCAAAGAAGTCAGGATCTTTTCGAAACAGACCTCAGCATCACCACCGACCAGAGGAGGGACCATCCGGCCACCCTCCAACGAGGCTTTTGGGAGCGGTCCCCATCCCTTCTTTCTGCAGTGGTGGAATTCCTGCAAAATTAACTTCCTGAGGCTTGCGGTTCAGTGGAATTGCTTTCACATCTTGGACTCTTCCAATTTTCAACATTCTTAAAAACCCCACGGATATCTGAGCAAAGTCAGCAGGTCCCGTAGACAGTTCCCACTGTCACCCAGGTTCTTCGTTGTGTTTAAGCCTCACCGTTGCCATTGGCCAATTAATTAGTCAATTGGTATTGAGCATAACCCTGTTTTAGCAAACCAGAGCAGTCTCCACGAGCACAGGGAGGACGGAGTCTGTCGGCACTGCTTGGGTCAGAAGCTACAGCCGGGCTCTGCACGGGGGAAGGCAAGCTGGCCAAATTCACAGTAGCCCCCAGACCCCCTGTTGAGCCAACGCTGAGGAAAAGGTGGATTTTCAGACCCAGACCTCCACCACGAGAGTCTATACTCGCCTGGGGACAGCATTCGTGTTGATTCTAACGCATCCCAATCCGCTGATTTTTGTTAACAGTTTCTTCCAGGTCAGCACGTAGGAGACTCTCAAGTTCAGGTCCGTTCAATCTGCCAGGTGACCGCAGAGCACCTACGCCACCTCTATGCAGCAGAGCTACCAGAGTAACTTTTATAATACCAATTTTTTTTGTTGCTTTTGGAATTTGTGAATAGAGAAGTTTTGAGCTTTTGGACAAGGCTTACTGGGATTTCAGTGCAAACAGAAGTTGACCAAGACAAAATGCGTTTTCAAATCTAACCCCAAGGTGCTAAATCTACAACGGCTGTTTCTTCCACTGCTTTGACTAAAATTCATTCCCTGTTATGCCATTGGATTCAACAAAGCTTTTTGAACTTTCTCTAGCATTGAGGACGTGGTCTACTTCTGTCATTTTGTCACATATAGGAATATCTCATCACTCAGAAATAATGAGAAGGTCAAGGTTCATGGTGCGATTATAAATGTATTTGGGTTTACCTGTAAAGTGTCCTGTGAAGAAGCAATGCCGTGACTCGGAGAAGAGCACGCCCAGTCCAAAGCTTACACATGAGCAGACAGTTTCAGTTGTCCAGCTGTTCCTATACGTGCTCCGAGAGTCTCCAAAACGTTCCCCTCCAGCTTACCTCCCATGAAGTTTCTGTCCCGGTCAGAGCTGATGGTTTCAGAAGAAGATGAGCAGCAGTTCTTTCAGGGAGTGACCCTGGGGGCACCAGGAGGTCTGAACTGCCCGGGGCTCCCACCAGCCTGGGAGCTTCGCCCACCCAGTGCTCCACGTTCACCAACTACCCCAAGAGCAGAGCTGCCTTGTTTGAAGAGCGGCTACTTCTGCAGTGCCTGTACGCCAGCAAAGACAACCAGGACTTGTCTGGGCTCGCCGTGCTCCAGAACAAACCACGGCTCCAGGTACCAAGCAGTAAAATAAAAATATTCCTCCAGTGTAACAATTGTATAGAGAACTCCAGCACGTCTACTTTGAAGCTAAAAATCATGCTTAAATATAAAGACGCTTTTGTGATGAAATTCAAGAGGCAACCATCTTTTGGACAAAATGTATTAAGTCTTTAACTCCTTGCTAATTAGCACAGCTTGAAGACTCGCGCACAGAGGAAGCTAATGTCCCTGCCAATGGCTTGTCTACTGAGTGCACGGATTTGCCGTGTTTTCATGCTGAGTGGTATATACTGCACAACCAGCGAGTCCCACTGACCTCAGCACAATTATTTGCAAATATAACACTACTCAGTTAAATACTGGCAAAAATCTGATTCTAGCCAAACAAATCACATTTTTACACCAGAAACAAGCAATTAAGTGACATGGAAGAACACACAAAAATTCCAGCAAAGTGGTTGAGGACAACACTATTTGAAATTGGCAATCACTTTAATTCCACCTATTGAAGGTGTGCTCCTCTTGGAGAGACAGTATTTTTTCTTTTTCACTTTACTCATCTCGAAATGTAGATAGCATTTAATTACACTGATACGCAATGGACAAAGAAACATTATTTCTTAAAAAAAATATATCAAAGTTTAACTTAAAATTAAGTTGTAGAAATGCATGAATTGCACCAGCTAAGATTCGACCCTGGGGCCCACAAGTAACTGGTCATTTGATGCAGCAGCATGGTCTCCCACGTCGCGCGTATGTGCGCGAAGCTGTCAGAGCTGACTCAGCTGTCGTCTTACAACGGCAGCAATCCTGCTCCTGGGCTCGTTCAGCGAAGCCGCCCTTCCTCTGGGAGGATGCGGTGGGGTTAGAGCCGGCAAGCCCACGCTGCCGCTGCTGTTACGCTTACCGGAGGTGGGTGCCTTAGCTGCTCTCGAAATACCGAACTGTCCGGAGAGATTGATTTCCTTCCCAGCGCCGGGGCTTGTGCGGCTTTTCTGTCCGTAATCGGCGAGCAGGGCAGCAGAGGAGGTTAGGCTGCCCTGAGTCAGGGAACACGGCGATAACGGGAAGTTTCCACTGAGCTTTTTTAGTTCCAGTACTTGTTCCCTGGCTTGAGTCAAAGCTGCAGTCAGCTCATAGCGTTCCTCACACTCTCTGCGCACTGTTTCCTGGAGAAGAGTGTTCTGCAAACAGAAACAAACAGTGGCTTTTCAAAACGCCCTTAGTCACAACCTGCCCCCGCTCAGCTCCTCAGCCTTCAGGCAGGGCTGGAGGGTCCCGGTGCACACAAACCCTTCCGTGCTGCCCCGTACGTTGGGTTCTCTGAAAGTCACTCAAAGGACATACACCAGCATTTACACACCCTTCGTTCCCTCAGGAGAGAGTGGAAAATATGAGGTGAGTTATCAGAAGTTCCTTCTGATCTCCTGCCCGTCCTCCAGCGAGGGGAGAACTGGGAACGCTGCTCTCGGAAAGGAAGAAGCAGCGGACAGAGGTTGAGTCTTACTGCGCCACTTCATTACGATAAGATGTTCAAGAAGTTCTCCTCCATCTGCAGTTTAAATAATTACGCACTGATCTTTTGTGACGGCATTCCTTATTGATTATTACTTCCCAAATAGTTGGGATAAGTGACCTTCAGTCTAGCGGTTTTCCCAGACTTGGCACTGTGATTACCGATACCCTGAGCAGACAACTGAAACCGTGTCAGCATTACAGAAGTCCCCGAGCTGGTGCAGTAGGGGGAACTTATTTGCAATGCTAATTTTCCCGGTTTCCAGCTGAAACAAAAAGTAAATAAAACACAAGGGACAACACTAAATTGAGTCATCAAGGTCAGAGCTACTGGAAGTACTAATATAAGCAGAAAATATCCACTTCTTTGTTCTTCTAAGCAAGCGACGGTTGCTGGCACCAGGAGGTCCATGAGAAGGGAAGGGAAGGGAAGCCACCACCGCGGCAGTCCCCAACACGGAGGGCGATGCTCAAGTCAAACGGAGAACACCCTCCCTCGGTGGAGCACAGCCTGGCTGCCCGCACACAGCCTTCTCCGGGGAAACCAGGACGAGCTGTATGCCGGGTCAGGTCACGCATCACCGCAAAGCGAGGACAAACACTTGTATTTAAGGTTCTGTATGTGATTATGGCCGTGGGTGCACGCAGGGATAAAAAATGCGTAAGAAAGAATCTCAATAGCACTTTTGTGACCTGTTGAAGAGCAAATACTGGTGTCAGGAAGGTCAGAGCACAGAAGCGTGTTCCCACTGAAGTGGAAGGTGGTAAGCTCTGGTTAGCCCAGAAGAGATTACTAAAACTATTACATTTTTGCATGTGTGTCCCTGTCAAAACTTGAAAAATTGTGGAGAAATTAGAAGTCCGTTGTTGAGCCGTGGTTTTTTAGATTTTAAAATTTTCCTTTGGTCAAAGCAGCTGTAGTGGATGCAGAGTGGAAGTACTGAAGTTCTGCTCAGGCTGTCTAACCTCTGTGCCAAGGGCAAGCGAAGGAGCTGGTGGAGAAGGAACACAACTACATGCAGAGGCAGAAGTGGGAGAGATGTGAATATCCAAAATAACTTATTCTCTGCATACATAATGCTGCACACAACTCCAGGAGAGAAAGGCAGACATTACTTTCCCTGCCACTCAGACGGTCACTGATAGTCCATGAAATGATTTGGGAAGCGTTAACTTGCAAATCTGAGTTAGTACCCTGGTGTAAAGTTTATCTTAAAACTAGTTTCAATTTTCAGCTCCTCTTATCTCCCCAATTCCTAATGTTATTATATTAGAGGAGGAGCTCTGCTTCAGAGGGGGGAAAACTAAGAACACAAGCAGAGCTGGTGGAATTTCACGGTTGAGGATAACGTGTGTTCCTTACTCTGCTGAAGTTCCTGACCAAACCTTGAAGGTGCGTCTTTCCAAGAGCCTTTTCCATAGGGACAGGACAGAATGACTGCCAACAGCACTCTAACTTCACTTACACAGTGTTTCTGAACCTTGTGCAAGGCAGAAATAAATATCAGCCCAAGCCCTAATTCATTCTGAAGACTTATTTTCACTGTTTATCAATTTTTTTCCTGCCACTTAATTACTTTGGACTTTCTAGTCTAATCTTATCTACAGTCCCTGACTTCACTGTTTTCACATTTCTCGCAGCACTACAGCGCGCTCTCCTCCCTTCCCATTATATTCCAAACATTCAGCAAATGCTCGTCATAAGAATAGCCATCAGGCAAATTCCTCTTCCCATTTGATTAGTTTTTATGCATTCCCGCGTGACAGCAAGTGGATTTCCTGCTGGGAGGTGGGCTCCATCCCCATGAGTGCGGCAGGACGCGCGCACAGTCCCACAGGAGAAGGTGCAGCCCCTGCCCCAGAAGCCACTCGGAACAGGACCGTGTCCGCTCCCAGTCCTATTGCCAGGGCGAAGGTTTTTCTTACAATTGATTTCCAAAAGAAGCAAGATCGAACCGGACAGCAGCAACGCTCCCAGTAAAGAATGAGAAATGTCCCTGTCTCCTACTATAAACACATGAGGAATGCTTTATTGTTTACTCATGTTTAGATAGCATGACGTGAGGCTAGAGTCTAAGAAATAACTGTCTTGCAGGACCTGATTTTTTTTTTTTAAATAAAATACTAGTTTAAGTGCTTGATGAATTAAAAATTTCACGTATTTTGTGATATAGCGTATTCATGAAAATATGATGTACTGTGGTGTTTTGTTTTTTTTTTTTAACGTAACAGGGTCCAAAATACAGATGCTTTGAATGATTTTAGAAATCACATGTCTCTAAGTAAAAATAGCAAGGCATTTCCTTGGTCATGTTCCTACCTCCTCTTGAACTTGACTCAAATTGTGAATCAGCTGTGTCCTCTCCTGGGTTAATTTTTCCAGTTCATCTGACTTGTGTTTAATTTCTTTCCTCATATTATCCAGAAATGATTCGTTATTGTTCTTTTCCATCGTCAGCTGAAATTCAAGTTCAGTAATTAGTCTTTTAAGGCTCTGAATTTCTTTTTCCTTATCTTCATCTTTCTCCGCAAGTTTGTTCTGGGCATCTTGTAGCTTCTTTTCCAGAATTTCTGTCTCCATCCTCAAGCTATTGGTGGCACTGGATATTAACCCTGGTATCTGCATTAGATTAGACAAAAGTTGCATTAGTCTACAATCAGTGGATACCTTTAGATATGTAGAATTAAGTATTAAGACAAATGTTGGCTTGAGGGAAAAAAATACAAATGCAAATGTACATATCCTCAGAGACAAAAAAAAAAAAAAAAAAAAAGCTTTTCAGGCAGAAAAGGTCTGTAGACACCACATAACNCTTTGAATTTACATAATACCCTCAAAGGATATCAGAGAGCTGTAAATTAATCAGAACGCACTCAGAACAGAGAGATTAATTAGTATGTCCAAGATCAAACAGAGAAATAGAGGTAAAAATGGGAAAACTTAACTTCTTTACTGCAGCCAGTATTTCTTCAGGGTTTTAAAATTGCAGCCAAATATTTGTACAGTGAACTAAGCCAAACTCTTATTATCAGCTCTTTAAAACTCTGTGTAACTAACGAATTTTAAATAACAATATAATTTCATCAAATTAATTCAATTTTTTTTTCCCAGAATTCTCAAAAAATGTGTCAAATCTTTTGAAAACTAAGGGGACAGGTACCATTTTCAGTTTCTGTCTAACACTTCAAAACCCGTAGGTCCGGGTGGCTGGGAATAGCCGACTGCACGTGATGCAGCCACCAGTACAGAAAGGGAAGCAGTTAACTGGCCACTGGACCTCACCCCATCGGTGCTGAATTCATTTGGGAAAAAAAAAAAAAAAAACAACACAGCAACGTGGATGGTTTTGTGACAATTCGTCATAGCCTGAAACAGTCCAAAGCTTTTAAAATACGATGATGTCAGTTTAAAAATAATTGACACCTACAGTCAACGGACACTGATGAACTCTGGGTAGAGAAAAGGCGAGAAGAAGAAGAACTTCCACACCATTTAACCAGAATAGGTACTTTTTAGCCTGTTCCATTTAAAAAAAAAAACAAACCAACAAACCAAAACATATGCCATATAATAAGACTGAGAAAAAATATTGTGTCATCCAGATACAGGACTACACGTTCTGTTTCTTAGACGTTTACATTATCTCCTGCCGCAAAACTTTTCCCTTGAGTGCTACACACCTTCTTCTGCAGCTCTTCGTGATCTCTCTGATATTTTGTGATTAGTTCCTGCTGTTTTTGTCTTTCAAGGTCTAGTTCCACTCTCGCCTCCTCCTTGACTTTTAGAATTGCTTCTTTGTGTCGCGCTTCACCTTTGGCCAGGCCAATCTCCATCTAGAGAGCAAGGGGGATTTAACCGTATGTCGTAACGCAGCTTCACTTATTTTTCACATTCCACGCTGCCATAAAGGAAGCGATGTGAAATTGGGCAGCCCGATATTTCGGGTGCCCAAGCACATCCGAGTGACGATCCGAGGGAAAGCTGCTGCTTCCCGCTGGCGCACGGCGGCGGGGACACCAGGGCTGGGTCTCAGCCCCATCCTGTCTCAGGTGGTGTTAAGATGCCTGAATTTAGGCAGTTGAATTTCAAGCTAAATCGCTATGAAAACGCTAAATTACAAAATCCTTAGCCGGTTCCTAACATAGACGGGTTTTTCACTGGCAGCGTTTGCTCCGGAGGTAAAACTCAGCTCATTATTATTTTCAAATGCAGCAAAACGATACAAATCACAGCAAATGACATCTACTGTGCTAAAAATAGGCCGTAAGCTCAAGATTAAACTAGAATAATGTTAACTCTTTCTTACAAAATCATTTTTATTCATGCTCTGCCACTCAGCCTTGTCAGTGGATAGCCACTTACCACATAAGATGTTTGTTTGCTCCCAGGGACCACACTCGGATGACACATACTCCTCATAAATTCAAATAATTCCCTGAAAATAAAAGCCTGGATTCTGGAGGAACTACCAAAGGCTGCATGTTTGAAAAATATTTTTCCTAAACCAATACGCTAATATTATATTTCTGCAGGCTGAATTCTCATGCACTTAATTGTAGCACGCTGAAAGAATACGAAAGGCACGTTAAACATGCACAACTCTAGCCTAATGGCTTAAAATTATTAAAAGCAGAAAAGTCTAGAATGAGCTTAATTACGATTACCTAATGTCATACACTAATTATGAGCAAAAGCATAACAAATCCCCCTCTTTTTAGGGAAAAGATAAACTGGAAATACTTTCATTATTTTTTAAATCAAAATATCCCCAATTCTGGGCATGGAACAGGCACAAATTCCCCACTGAGGTTTAGCTTAACACTGCTACTGATCCTCAGAGTAGACCACCTTCATTATTATTATTACTATTATTATTAGAGATATATCTTCTATATTATTAGATATGGGAGTTAGGATTCTAATTGTAGAAAGCCATATTTAATATAAAAATATGTCCTTCTATAAAAGCAGACCATACGATCTATGTTGGAGGCTACTCGATTACAAAGACTAACAAAATAAAAGCAGTAGGAAAAACCTGAGCTCGTTTTGAAGATGATACAAGAATTTTTCACATTCAACACTTGAAGCTAATATAGCTGACAACCAGGACAGGAAATTAAATGGCAGCTGATTTTCAAAGAAAGCCTAATGGCTACTAATTGCCTTAAAACCACTTGGATGCCACCCCCCCCCATTCATTAATATTAAAAAAAGCCATTAAAAAATGTTTACAGCGATCTTCAAAATTTTTAAAAGATTTTGTTGTTGTTCCATTAAAACAATTGAAGATTTATCTGTATTTTAAATAGAAAAATATTTTTTTGTTTGTTTTCCAGTTTTTAAATTAAAAAAAAAAGGAACATTTTACACTTATGCAATGCGCACTGACCCAAGAAAAAGATAACTTTGTCACTTTGTCACATTTCTGATGCTTTTGCCTGATGAGACCATTTTTAGAGCACTTGATGTTCAGTGCATTTTCATGGCTGCGATACCAAAGCTGTAATTGCTCTCTCTCACTGGTAGCAGTTTTATCTCGGTTTAATGTCAGGTTAACAATGCGCTGCCGTTACGCAGACAGCGTGACCTCATTCTAAAATTATATCCTGCGACAGAAGGTTACCGAGTTTTAAAAGAAATGTAACTGATCTTAATTGCTAGTAGTCCAAAAATTTTCCTGAGACTAAATAAAGCTTTCAGACACATAGCAGGTACTGAACAAAGAAAGTCAGTAATTTTAGTCACCAATTATGTAAGGCTTAAATCAGAAAACTCAGAATTATTGTTCAACGCTATTTTCAGTTTTCCCTTTCAGATTTTTTTTTTTAATTTCTTATGTTCAGTTTGAGTGTTTTGTTTTCGAGTGGTTTTTATTTTGTTTTGGGTGGTTTGGGGTGTTGTTTTTTTTTGGTCTCACGGGACAAAGTTGCAGATTAAAAGAAAGTTTACACGCTCACAGCCGTTTATGACAACCAGCTTCCCAAATCCCACTGGAAAAGACTGGCAGCTGGACTCTCCGATCCCAGCTCGGCACTTCACCGCGTGACCCAAAGCTCCAAGAAAAGGCGAGGGCTCCCGCAGCGCGGAGCCGAAGGTCCCGATTCCCGCCGCCGCCGTTACGCGGCGAGGCTGCTCACAGCCCCGTGCAGACGAGGAGCTGCAGCATCGCCGCGTCCCACGTGCAATTAGCTCAGAAACCAATCAGCACACACAGCGGGCACAGGAATTTATTTTTTTTTTACATCAGCCGGAAATATTTTTCCACGGAAGAGCCCAAACCCAGGTACATACTGAAAGACAACTAACAACTTACAGCCTGGCTGTATTTTACCATCCTCCTCATCTGCAGCCTTTACTTCATTTCTCTTTTTTCCCCTTCACGCCATTAAATAAAGGAAAAACGGGCACGTATAAAGGAGCGTGCATATTTGGAAGGCGTATCGTTCTCCCTCCCACCTTCCCCCTCCTCCTCGCTGCGAAAGGAACCTCCGTCCAGTTACCCCCAGAGCGGCGGGGGGAAGGCGCAGTGAAGTGCTTTGCAGGCTGTTGTACGCCACGCGTAAAGTAACAAAGGATGGGCCATTCCCAGGGCAGCCAAGCGCTAGGAGCGTCAAGGCTTTTCAACTGAAATAGAGGTATTTTCACAGTAAATTTCACCAAAGTCTTTATTTTCACACTGCTCCGATTGGAAGGGAAGGTGAGTAGAACAACCGGCAGAGTCATCACCAGGAGCGTCTCTGCCTGAAAGGAACGGGTGATGCTCGAGCTCAGCACAAAGAGCAGAAGCCTCTCGCACCGCAGAGGTCCGCTCTAGCTCCGGGACTTTCACCGTGCGACTCCTTCAGCTCCTTTTCATTGTCAGGACCCCCAGCTCCAGGCAACGGACGAGCCACGTGCCTTCTTTCTGCTACTACGTCCCCCTTCCCAATGCCCCAGTCCACCCACGCTCCTCCACCCGCCCACCGTGCTGCCCGGCCCCGGCCCCAGCGCCCCACCGCAGCGGACAGCCAGCACCACCGACCTTCTGCTGGGGGGGCACACGCACCCGAACCCCAGGCTGCAGAAGCTTCCCTGCACCCCCAGGCTGCAGCCAACGCTTGTTGCAAGTCCTTCAGCTCCTGAGCTAGAGGACACTGCTAATTTGGGGGTGGCATTTTCCTCTGCGTACCCGTGGGGACTTGTCCTGGCACCAGCAGGAACTGCGGGTTCATACCAAAACAACAACTTTCCTGCTCACGGGGGACTTGCAAGGCTGAAGCTGTCGCCTTACTTCTTCACTTGCCTATTGCCGTGAGCGACAGGATTGTCCCAGGCACGGCACGAACACGTATCCTCACCCACAGCAGCTCTAAGTACCAGGCAGGGTACCCAGAACCTCTCGCCCGCCTCGTCAGCTGTACGGCTAACGGCTCCGACAACTCCCGGTAGCTCCAAAATCGCTACGCTACAGCGGCTTGTTTGTGCAGCTCTGCTTTGGTTTGCAAATACCTGTCTTCTAAGGAAAGGACATTTTTGCTCATCTGCTTATTATTTATTTTATAGATTTGTTTTACAAATAGCAATCTCAGTTTCAGTTTGCCCAACCTGCAACCTCTCCCTCTTGTTAACAGTGCCCAACCTTGTTTCTACTGGGAAATTATTTCAATATTAAATATATGCTTTCCTATGCTTCTCCGGCAGAGGTGTCAGGAACCAAACCCAGGCACCGATGGGCTCCCCCACGCGGAATCGCGGTTTGGAGTTCACAGCCCGGACTGTCGCAGGCAGAAGAGGGTGGGCTCGGCACGTTCACCTCCTTGGAGCTGGTGCAGGACCGCGGCCCGTGGGAGCGGGCTTTTCCTGCTGCGCTCCCTCCCGCAGAGCACACGGGGAAAGCACGGAGCCTGGAAGCTCCCAGGTTCAGGGGGCTCAGTCCCGGTCCCTCCAGGGGCTGCGCTCCTAACACGGGCGCTTTGCAAATACCCTGAAGCCTGGGAAGTCTGGATCAAAGCCGAACATCGGCCAAGTCTGTGAACTCATACCGAATACCTTTCGCATTCGGTTCCACCCCGTGTAGGGAGATCACCCAGTAAAACCTCTTGCACAAAGCACACTATCGACGTGTTTGCACTTGAGGAGACAGGTATCTGGCTCGCTGTACTCGTTCGTGACAGCTGACTACAACTGAAAAAAGAAAATAAAGAAGAAATGGAAAGGGTGCCAACCGCACATTCAGTATTACCTTCTCCCTCCAGTTATCTTCATTCCGCATCTTCTGTCTTAATGTTTCCTGCAGCTGCTCTGTTCTGTTCTGATGAGAAATCAGCATTAACTCCCTAGAAACCACAAAAACTCGTATGTAAATACGTGCTCTGCCCGGACTGGGGGTATGCCATTTTCTTGCAATTAAGTCCTTTGTGGCAAAGGCTCGTCTTTTCCTCTTTGTTTAGCGTTCTGCACAATAAGCCCAGCAATCCTGCCCGGAGCCCGGAGGCACAGCGGTAATCGCCACTTAGGATTTGCATAATGCCGTCACACGCTTTATGAATTCTATGTTTTAAAGAAAATACTACGGTTGATCTTTCTTCCACACACAGAGTTAAACCTCAAATATTTTTAATAGTTCTCAAGCCAAATTTTGAAGGACACTGAAAAACTCTTATAATATTCAAACCAGAATGAACTCAGAATATTACTACCATTAATTAAAAAATTGTAATAGGTTTTGAATTAAAACCGCCAAGCGCTTTCTATTGTTAGAGTTACTGTTTGTTACGTGAGGCTTGTAGAACACAAGCCCTGGAGAGTTTAAGTTCTTGTAACTTAGATTATTAGCAATGTACCACCTGGAACAACTCGTGTGTCTGGGGTTTAAGTAGAACAGAAATAGTCTTAAATTAAGACGTAATATCTTTTCATGCACGTACTAAAGTACAGGGAATATTCAAACCCTTTAAATATGAAAATAGCTTCATGCCTCTTGGTGTACCTCACTCTCAAAAAATGCTTATGTTCTCCAAAAGCCGCTTCTTCTCTGAATGCATTTTCCATTGCGCACAAATCGAACCAGCACCGTTCTGCCATGACTGAAGGAGGGGACGGCACTTTCTGCTGTGCCATTAACAGACGAGCTAATTCGTCAGTAACTGACAATTTACTGGCGGGAAGTTGTCCGTACGCTTCACCAAATAGTAGACCGTATCCAATAACTTGGCATAGTGTAATATTTACAGCATTGTTGCTGTTTGCAAGTTGCTAATAACATAAGTTACGAGAATTTAAAGTCTCCAGGGCTTTGGGTCTACGAGGCTCACATACCAAATGGCAGCTACAACAACTGCAGTAAATGGGTGTTTTGATTAAGCTTGAGCTGAAGCCCTGGACTGCAAAGCAAGGCGTTGGGAGTTTTTTTATAGGCTTTTTTCTTTTTTTTTTTCTTTTTTCATCCAAGTCTTGTCTATACTGCAATAATTTTAAAAATCCATCCAATGAATTCCAAACTTTCAGGAGAGGAGCTCAGGGCTGCCAAGGCTTTTAGACTTTAGCCCTAGGAGACGAGAGGTCGGCGGCAGGGCAGGACCGTCCTGAGCACAGTCAGCAACTCCAGAACCCAGAGCTGGGACCAGCGGGTCTCTCCCAGTCTGCCCAGCGCCCATAGCCACGCTCCTCCCGCATCCCGAGCGGCACGAGCCGCCCGGGGCGCGTTACAGAACCCACTTGTCCTTTCGGTAAGCGGGAGAGGTTGAGGATCTGGCGGCGGAGGAGGAAAGTTTTATGGTAACAGATCCCCAAAAGACAGCCCAGGCGGAGCGACCACCCGTGAGGACTCAGCTCCGTTACCTTTCTTGTTTCAGCATCGCCACCTCTTCCTCCGCTTGGCTAAGGAGAGCTTTATGTGCTTCCAGCTCACTTTCCCATCGACCGGTTCTTCTTTTTAGATCCTCCTCTTTCTTTTCTCTCTCCGCCACTTCTTCCTGTAAATGTTTGCATACTTGTTGGCAAATTAGAAGGGATTCCTCCTTTTCCTTGAGCTCTTTCGTAAGTCTACAGATGAAATGAAAAGGTATCAGCATCGTAGCTACTATATTCTTATTTAAGATTAAAGTAAATAGAAGTCATTTGTATCTGGAAGTGAAAATACTAGACAAAGCTGTGTATTCTTTATGAAGTTAGATGTAGTGACTTGAGCACAAAACCAGAAACTGAAAATAGGAAAAAAAAATTACTGTATAAAAGTCACATTAAAGTCACAAAATTTTTGCTCTCACTGCTCAGAAGTGTATGCTATGAAATATTTTAGCATTTACCTTGACTCAGACATTCCATTTTCATATTTCATTTTTTTCAGTTCGTTTTGACAGACATCAAGTTCTGTTGATTTCACCCTAAGAAAACATTAAAAAAAAAAAAGTGTATTTGTCCAAAGACCTGATAGCCCTTTCTCATGCAGTAACCTGAATGTCATGTATTGACGTATTATCTAACTTGCATTTTCTATTTTAGTTAAAAGGCAGGCAACAAACAAAAAGTTCTATTGGTTCCAGCTCACATTTTTAATTAATTGGAAGCTCCACTTCCAATGTCATCTCGGCCTAACCTCGGGTCACAACTAGTTTAATGTTGCAAATAAGAAAGTGAGATCTTGCAACGCTGATGAAAGTTTCAAGTGAGATATGAATAAAAATGAACAAATAACCATTTAGTAGGTAAGAGGGCTGGAAACTCTGCAGGTTTCCTGTCATTATGTCATCATTTCACCAATTAATAACCATGGTTAAGCTTCATATTTATATTTAAACAGATACAGAACATGTTATTTTATTAAATTGCACCAATATTACATTGCATTTTTAATAATACATTTGGAAGCTCTTTACTGTTTATTGAACTGTGTTCATAATTTTTTTTTTTTGTACTCAATACTTGTATTATCATTAAAACATTTTGTTGCTAAGCATTCCAAATATTTGCAGCTTCATTAGGATCAGACCCTGCAAATATAGGAACCAAAACCAGAAAGTACACATCATAAAAGAATGAATCCTTGTTTAAATTTCAGGAAAACGCACAAAAAGACCGATGATAGCTGGTCTTGAGATCGGCAGCACTAGTTCATCACTCTTGAGCTTATTATTTGAGTCCATTCTCATTAGTGAATTATAAAGGCAGATGCTGTTTCTGAATGATTTTCTACGCTACATGCAAGCAATGTGGATTTTACATACAAGAAAGCATTCAGATCCTGGATCCCGCAGCTTTTAACACTTAATTAAATCATTAACCCAGGAGACCAGGGTGCACAACAAGATTTAAGAAGAGGTGCATCTTTTTTTTTTTTTTTTTTTCTTGTTTCCTCACGTTTTGGCCAAGGACTCACTGCTGCTCTCCCGTCCAGCCGTGGGCTGCAGCGGCGCGGGGGCCGGGCACGGCTCCTTTTGGGGGGCTGGGATGGAGCAAGCCGAGGTACTCGCTCCGTGCGAGGGCTCTCATCTCAGCCACTGCTTCAGCTAGCTCCGACAAGCCTTCGGTGACATTCTCTTTTTGCTCTATTCATTTAGGTTTTGCATACTCTTACTTGAAACCACAGGCACAGCACAGTAAAATTACAAACCACGACAACATACTGGCGCGTGGGGAAAAGTCACAGCAGATTTATATTTGGGAGGGGCAAATAAAACCAATAAATCATAGTCACTGATTAAACACAAAAGGTCCTGATTAGTTTAATTGCACTCTTCCCTCCATCCCAAACCTACACTGTGAAATACCAATTTCCACATACGTTTTTAGTCCGGAAGTTACGTGGATTTCACAGAATTTAGCCCACACTCGTGTGCGAAACGAAGGGTCAGACTGAGCTGACCTGAGCCTCCTCTTTGCTGTACCCTGCTTCCACCTGAGATGTGCTCAGTCAGGTTACAAATACGGACCGTTTCACAGGAAGCTAAACTACTTTCTCTGTTGGCCATAACCTTCTCCAATCATCATGACGAGCAGCAGTCTCCGAAAAAGAAAGCGGTCTGCTACAGCTTTATGCCCAGTGGCAAACAAGCAAGCGAAGAGCAATCTTACATTAACAGCTTTTTGTAGTGGTCCATCTCGGCTGATACCTTCTGCAGCTTCAGTCCAATTGTCTCTACTTGATTTGTTAAATCTGAAAACAAAAACATGGGATTCATGGCTGTATTTCTACTGAAATAATGCACTTTTATACCTGCTGTGGTGCATTTGCAGCTCCTCGCTCCCACCTCAACCAGGCACAGCAGCACATCACAGCGCTGCCTCTGAGCAAGGCAGAACGGCCATCCTTGAGAAGCACGGTTTGATCCGTAAGATTTGAATTGATTTCTCTCAGCTCACAAACCGTCTAAGCCTGTTGTTTGTATTTTCTTAAGAATAACAAGTTACTTTCCTTGAGCAGGCTGGAAGGCAGCTGCACGCCGTACGGTTCAGAACAGCCTCCCAGTTTCTATCGGGACACTAGCAGAGCCCGGCTTTACAGAAAGATGCTGGGTTTGTTTGTTTGGGGTGTTTCCTGGGAGGATGAAAAATCAAATCCAGCTGAATGTAAATATGAAACGCTTTACGTCACATAGCTCGTACATAATGCCGAGAGCAAAAGCTTGCAGGAAGGCAGACCTGAAATAACCTGCTAATGCTATTTCATATCAAAGATTGGCAGTGACTTAATGACACTATGTATTCTGTCTTCGGCTCTCTTAGCTGAGCGTTATCTTTCAGAACACATCATCCAGCAGTTTCAATCAGCCAGTGTCTCTTTTTCCAGTATATATCCCAGTTCTTTTCATCTCTACAGTTAATTCCCCCACACACACTTTTGGAAAAAAATAAAACTTCCAAAGAAAATATCAGGCAAAGATAAAAGTACTGTTCAATATCACTCCTTCTGCACAGCCTCATGTAAATGAAAAAGTGACGAATTTAGGCCAGCAGGCCATGTCACGCTTTGATTTATTAGCTTGCAGCCCCCTGAGCAAGCCGGGTCTCTCCAAAGACGCCTTGCAGGACAGACGGCCGTCAGTTTGCGCTGCAGCGCAGGAGCCAAGCGTCGTGCTGCACCCAGGTAGCGAGCACCCGCTGCACAAAGAAACCAGGCTGCTGAGAACAGAACAAACATTCTTACCTTTGCACCTAAATCTGTTTGCTTACGGGGGAAAACTAGTTTTAAAAGTTTACTTAAAATCCCTCAGGGACTCGTATTAGACCACTTTGTCTCAAAGAACATAATAAATAATTCCAACTTCTCAACCTTTTCAAACAGTTACATATCAAATCTCATCTGGAGTTTTGTGTGTGGCATAACGTTACCCATTTAAAAAAAAAAAAAAATCCCAAGCATAGTCATAACATCATGATTTGAAGCCCTATAAATTGATGTAACGGCATGTCCCTTCACCTGAGCTCATCTTCATGAGCCTGTCTACATATGCTCACCAACAAGGAGAGCTGGCTTTCAAGAAAACAAAAGAATGACCTGAAATCAAAGTTGCCTCTACAAAAAAAGCAGCATCCAAAACTAGATGGAAAAAAGTGTACGATAGAACATTGCAACAAATCTAGAAGTGGAAGAACAAACCAAGGTTTTCCCTCAATGTGCAACAGCAGACTAGATGAGCTGACTTCTCTGAAGGTCAACAGCTACAAAGAGAGACCAACTTCTCCATCTTCAAAGCTCTACGATATATCCCCCAAGAAGCCAAATCTGTGATTCCTGTCCTTAATTTCTCATTTCTGACATCAGAATTCACTGAATTTTTGTAACTTTTCCTCCATGCCTATTGCAGTCATTTCCAGCACCTGTCACCATGATGGATAATCCAGCATGGGATTTCCTGCCAGCGATCCCCCACGTCAGACCTTATCTTGCTAAATCCCACTCCATGACAGAGTCCTGCATTTTCAACAAAGGGAAAAGGAAAGCTATTCGTTATCTCAGACTACAACAAAAAAATCAGGGAGACAATTAGATAGGGTGAAGTACACACCACCTGTCAGACACATTCCCAAACTCTTGGCATTTACAAAGAGATTTTTTTAAAGAGAAAGTGAAAATTTCTTGCAAAAGTCAGTGGAAGTTAATTATAGAAGCACCTTCTATACCACCTGCCACTGACACTAAAACCAAATATATTTTTCGTACAATATACCATTGCCACCGTGTTTATACATTTCAGACACAAAATCCTAATGCAGTCCTGCAACGGTCATTCTGGCCGTTGTTAATAGACATTGCCGCGTCGCTAACCTTTGAACGCTGGAACTGCTTCTACTCTGATTCACATCGCTCCAGGTCCGCATAACTGAATGAGCAAACAGAAGAGTCTAAGTAGGTATTCAAGCAAAAAAGCCTTTTAATAAATGAGAACGGACTCATTACAGGCCCTGGGTGACAGAAGCGAATGGACCTGGACGTTATAGATCTTCCCGGAGTTAATCTGTTCCTGTTTTTCACACACAGGGAACGCTGATACCGCTCTTTGCTGGGCGCGTCGCGAGCTGCTCGGACTGGTGCCATCCAAGCCCAGGTTTGGTCTCCCTGAAACAGTTCAACCTGCTCCACAGCACACGGGACATCGCAGAAACGCATTTTTTGAACAGGTTGAAGAGAACAGTATTGCTGGGAAAACGTAAAAAGCATGTTTAATCACCAGGTAGAGTTTGTATCTGTATCGCACTGAAAAAGTGTCTGTATATACACACACGTAAAATTATACATGTAGTAAGAAATCAACAGTGTTCCATGAGAACAGACAATTAGAGGGAAGGTCTAAAATTATTTACTTCCAGTCATGATTTTTCTTATTTTTCCAAGGCTTCCGCAGGGTATTAACTCATAACATGTTAACATTGTCAAATTATGTCGAAAAATGACAATTCACATGGAATTTCTCCTGTCCTAGATTTGGAAATCCAAGAGTCCATAATGATATGCTGTTCTTTAAAAAAAAAAAACAAACCAAAAAAACCCACAACAAAACACCCACAAATTTTTCCTTTTTTCCCCTCAAAGGCTCTGCTTCAGCGTTTGCGTTCTGTCCTCTTTTTTCCATTTCAGGGACTATTTTCTCTGAAGTAGTCTCTCTTCTCATGTTGCTTTCCAGGTCTCCAACAGCATCAACTTTTTATCAACCAAACTGTCAGTCTCTTACCCCAAAGTACAGCGGGTGACGCTTTATAAATAAGTCACCACTCTGGTGAAGGAACACGGCAGCGAGAGGAGCAGCCAAATGTACACAAAAATTCACTTCATTTGGCAAGCGTAACGGAAGTTCGCTCCAATTGCTTTTCCCCTAAAGAGTACGGGATTTTTAGTCCCTATTTAAGAACTTTGCCTATCATTGGGTGACCAATTGTCCTAAAAAAAGAAAATACATATCAGACTCAGGAAAGCGCACTATTTAAATAAAAATACGTCCTTAATCGCTGGCCAGACAAAACCACAAGCTCACTTTTATTTTTCCCCATTTTATGGATGCGCCAGCACTTCTGCAACAAACCCCAGAACACCACAAACCCCAAACTCCTCTCACTGATGCTACTGAAGAAGTGAATATACAAACGAAACTAAGATCATTTCTTGGAAGGCTCTTAAAAAAAAAAAAAGACCCTTAGGAAAAAAAATGCCAGTGGTAGCAGCACAGTGGTATCCTCTCTGAAATGATTTTACGATTCTGTAATTGTATTTTTGGTACCGTGCTGCTAATGTGGGTGGAGGAAGAGGGAGCCGCAGTACGGAGCGGGCGCTGTTGGGCCGTCCGCGTCTCGACTCGCACCAGGAAAGCTGGAGCTTGCCCAGGAACCCGCCTGTACCTACCCCCGAGCACTTTGCCTCTTTCCAAGGATCCAGCACGGGACGAAAGAAGAGACTAGTCCTGATTGTGCAAGTGCTTCAGCACAGAACTGAGAAAACCACAAGGTATTCTTGTATTTTTATTTTTAACATAGATTTTGGTGAAAAATATTTTAGTTGTAGAATGAATTACGTGAAGCTGGGGAATCTGCAACCAGCACTCTTGCTTTTTCAGACAGTGTGATGACAAGAGGTTTGCAAGCATTCCTACACCTGACATTCTTTGCAGAATATAAAAAGCCATGAACTCTCATGCGTGTTTTCCATTCCCCAGAGTTTCTCAGCAATGAATGGTTTAGAAAGAGAAGGAAATTATGATATATAAACGTTTTCAAACTTACTGATCAATTTGTTTAAAGGAATTTGTACAACAGTAATGCAACTAAAAAACCCCTTATAATGATGAAAAACTAGAATTCACAGCTTAAGGTTACATATATTTATCTGTATATATAGGACAAGAGGAAACGGCCTCAGTTTTACCTTTGAAGATAGGAATGAATTCATGCAAAAACTAACTAACTAAATATAGCTAGATCGGTGTAAACTAATGCTCCAGTATATTCCAGAAATTGTATATTGTGGAACACCATCATGCTATATTTTAAGTTTTCAAGATGGAAGTAGTCCACAAAGCTTCAAAACACAATGAACTACAAATTCACGCACACAGAGTTGACATTCTGGGCATTCTAGAAATTGCATATATTAAAGGAGAAGGACTTCATAAGTATAGATAATAACTCACCCATATTTACTGGTACCTACTCCTAATAATTAACTGCTATCTATATTCAGTTAGTAGAGAATACGTACCATTTACATCAGACTTTCAGAAACTTAAAGAATCAAAAGGAGCAACTGGACACAGCTCTACCTGAAAGCACCACGTGTTGGCACGCAGACAAAAGCAGTCTCGGAAATCCATAGGGACTGACCCTCTTCATCCTATAGGAAGGGGATACTTCTAGCTTTGTGGCGAGGGCTGTTTTCCCATGACAATATTGAAAGAAATGGAACGTGAAAAGGTCTGGCAACGGTTAAAGCAAGCCTCGCACATAAATCAAGCTACAGTTGGCAAAAGCTAAGTTACACTTCCCTCCCGCTCGGTTCCAAGCGGCATTTATTACCTCGGCAGAGCCGTCCCTGCCCCGTTTGCCCAGAAGCGAAGAGCAGGTTCTGTACGGAGACAGAGGAACAGCGAGGGCTTGTGCAGCTCCACTTGTACGGGCACGCAGGCGGCTGGGGGAGAGCCAAGACCTCTCGGGAAGCCCGTACCGATGCTATCAAAACCACCGGTCTCCGCAGCAGCGGACACGGAATACGTTCCCACCATAACACACGGTGCAGCGCAGCAACAGCTGAGCTGGGAGAGGCTTGAGGTGAAGAAGAAACAGTCACCTCTTCAAAGAGGCATTGCTCCGAGCGTCGCCTCCCCGACCACCGCTCGGCAGCAGTAATCCGATTTAACAGCACACACAACTTTGCCGCAAACTCTTCAGCTAAAACTCGGTTTGGTTTTTTTCATCTGCACTCCCCAACTCTCCTTACCCCACGTGACTGTATGTTTTCTTGTGCGATGAGTTAAGCCATCGGTGGCTTTGCAGGCATTAGAAAGGAAATCTGAAAAAAAAAAAAAATCAAATTGTTGCCGATTCTACAGTTTTTTCAGTATTCCTCACAGTGCCCCTTCTAAACTGAGTATCACCAAGGACTAGCATTCAGCAGTAAAAAAAGATTGAAGATTGCTGCCCTTGACTCCTAGAGGACAAAATAGATGGAGACTGGTATCTTCTCTTTTCCTACTCAGATTAGGGGACATTCCCAGATATTCCTGGCTGCACCTCCGTTCTGAGGCACCGGATGCTGACTACACCTGGAAAAAATTTTACTAAGTAACCGGTAGCCTGCATGTACCCCCCATTTGTCCCTGCCATTCCTGCGACGCCAAGTCCTCGGGTGCTTTGGTTTGGCCGTGCTCCTCAAACTGATGGACGGTGGTCTGAAACTCTTCCACAGAGCTGCTTCCCACATTGCCCGAAGTTTGATGGTAGGGGTGCATGATCCCAGTAAATGGTGAGAGTCCAAACCACTGGAACCAGTGACTCACAACCTTTCGGTAGCCTCTCACTGTTTCAGTTTTGTGCCTGGAAACCCAACCACGTGTCCCCTTGGTTCCCTGGGAAAAAGGCACCGAGCATCCACGCTTGCTGTGGAACAGAACCCATAGAGATAAATCACCGACAACTATTTAAAAAGGGTGTTTGTGGGACAGTGTTCTTGCCAAAACTTCCTCTCAGCTGTTTTAAGGACTTCTCCGACAAACTCCCGTTGTAATCAAAGCCCCGCAGTCACGTTGTTATCTAAGTCCTGTTCTCTGCACCAAAGAACTGCACAATAGACACCGGACCCAGCCGCGACGCTCGCTGCTCAGAGCTGGCATCTTCGCCTTCTCTACGAACGGGAAGTCGTGGCCAAGTACACAAAGGACAGATTAGACCACCTGCAGTTACTTTCGTTTACTTTAGTTTCTTCCAACTGGGCATTCTTCTGTAAGGTATCGTTCTGTACACTTTTCCAAAGCTAAATAATTCAACTTTAGTTTCCTGCCATTCATCCTGACATTGCTTTGTCAAGTAAATGGCTCCAAATGCCTACACAAATAGGGGAAACGTTGGCTTCACACACCAAGCAGATGTTAGACAGAACATGTGGGAACAATCGAACACTGACAACGGCAAGTTCTACTGCAATGTGACTGCTTCGTTAAAACAGATTAAGACCAAATTGCTGCAGATCAACAACAGAAAGAGGAGAGCCCTTTCCCTTTCTTCACACGGGGATGGTTGCTACAGAACAGCTTTTCACAAACATCCCTTTTTGACAATTTTTTTTTGTTTAATTGTTATTGTAGAAGATGTCTGGGAATTATTAATAAATGTGGCCTTTTTTTCCTCTTCCTAGATGCGGGAGTATGGACACAAGTTGAGGAACAAAGGAAAAGGAGAGGAATAATGCTTATTTTGGTTCTAGGACTTTGGGTGGTCGTTCGGCTCCGTTTCTTCCTTTACTCAATTTGTTTTGAGGAGTTTTCATAATGACTGAGCATTGGGCAGGAGGTTTTAATGAGGGAGCGGATGGATTCAATTACACGGCTAGTTTCTGTGAGTCTTCTCTAGAGAGAGTTCCCATCAAAGTCAACAGGAGCTGGTTAGCAGAAAGTCTGAGGGATCAGACCCACAGCCACAGAAACGAAACAATGCAGATCTCAGTCAAGTTTAAAAAACAGGAAAAATGAGGAAACTAATAAGGAGGGTGGTAATACAAATGGAAACTTAGACCGAAGACTCGCTGAATAAAGAAAAGCATTATACTCAAATGCTTATATCAAAATGTTCTCCAGAAATGAAAATAAAGCTTTCTACAAAACACGCAAAGCCAACAAAAACACTTCATAATACTGATACTCATTTAAAAGCTTTAAGTACCACCACGTTTTAAAGAATCATCAGTCCAAAGCCATCTCAATATTGCTCAAGCTTAATTTTACTCATCTTGGTGATTCACAGTTGATCTTACCGTAGTCACAAACAGCCAACAGTAACCTTTCGGGCAGTGCATGGGCTCGGCCCTGCCTTCAAACTGGGAGAAGAGGTGGGTAAGGGTGAGACAGCCTCTCCTACACCTCTGCCTGCAGGACCACCTTCTGCAGAGAGAGACGTACTGTTGTGAAAAGGGCAGAGACCGAGAGGGCACAGCTCAGAACGTGCACAAAAAGGAGTAAAGAACCGAAGAATCGCCATCAAAGTTTGTGACTGGTTCTTCCTATTTGGGCAAATTCCCATAGATGCAGCTGCAAAACATCAGAGTCTGCCCAGAAATGGGTTTTGGGAATTTAACCACCCAGTTTGCATGCTCCGGCCAACGGCACGGTGCTGAATGAGGGCTTCCAGTTCCTGCTTAGGAAATAGCTACGACTGGTAAAGTTTTCAGTGAAAGGGAAAAAAAAAAAATAAAAAAAATAAAAAGCAGCACCGTGAACTGTATTCACATTGGGTAAGCTGCCACTCTGGAAGCCATCAGTTTTGCAGCTAATTCATAACAGATTCACAGTGATATTAGTTCAGAAGCACACATGACCGAACTGTGTAATTTTCTACTCTTCCTGCAAAACCTACACAAAAATCCAAGATACTTTCTGATCATTTTGGTCTCAGCTAAATAAAAGCTCAGTGTTTCATACACCTGTAAGAAGAGGAAGACTATTTTGCCAGTAGTTAAGGCTTTGTGGAGAGGTTAGCATGCACCGCTCAGCCAGGTACCTCCGCTGAGGGCACGCGGACCCCAGCCATCGCTCGAGAGCCGTTTGCCTTTACAGCTCAGCGGCTGGGGGACAGAAGCTCAACCGCACGGCTCTCCTGAGGTCAGTGCATGGTATGACGCTCTTCTGCATCGCTAAGTCTCTGGTCTAAAATGAGTGTGCCTACCTAATAACAAATGCACGTCTACTAAGTTCATCCACTTCCAATTTCAGAAACACAGCCCGTTTCTCACTGCCTGGCTGGGGATCACAGCCGAGGGGATTTGCTACTTCTAACCACATCAGTACGCTACAGCACATAGAAAACTGCACAGGGAGAAAGTAGTTTCATTTTCCCCACATTTAAGCATGGTTTGGAGAAACAACTGGCAGATACTTTGCTTTACAAGACAAGCTCTGACTCATCACGCAGGTCACTGATGAGAAGGGGCCGCTGGGGCAGTCCCGTTCACGCTCTCACCGAGAAGCGGAGAGGCTGCGTAGGCTGCACGTGCTGCCCTCCAGTCCTGCTGACTAGAAGCATCCAGCCTCAGCCCATCTGTGCCAGCAGCAGATGATTACTTGCAGAAGAATCGCAAGTTTTGTTTTGCGTTTTTTCTATTTTATCGAACTTTATCAAATACCCGTCATGATTCAGCCCGGTTCAGACTGGCTGAAGGCACCTCCGAGGGTTGCGCAGCTCAACTCCCCGCCCAGAGCAGCACTGCTGGCAAGACCAGACTAGGTTACCTGTGCTTTTACTCAGCTGAGCCTTGTGGACCCCAAGGCTGGGGTCTACAGCCCTCTGGGCCTGAAAAAGCTTTTCCCCAGGTCCCTCCTGAAGCTCCCAGGCTCCCAAAGCTGCCTTACCCCCTGCCTTACCCCCCCCACTCCCCCGGAGCCGTCGGATCCATCACCTTCCTCTGCCCCCTCCAGGCACTTCCCAACCGCTGCTGGGTCCCCTCTCCGCAACCCGGGACCAGCCCGGCTCTCGCTACGGTCCGATTAATCTCATTTAATCTTTTTTCATACATGGACACGAGTACCCTGTCCAACACTCCCCGTATTCCCTCAGACCAAGATAATATTGGCCACGCTGACGGACAGGAGGAAACCTCCCCGAGGCTGGCGGGTGTGAGAAGTGTCCGTCCTTTGGGGAACGGCGAGCAGCAGCTCAGCTCTTTCGGGCACGGAAGGGACTGGTGAGAACAGAAACTCAAAGGCGGGAGCCACGACGCTGCTGGAAGGGAACTGAGGCAGAGGGGGAGCGCAGCAGCTTCACAGCGATGGGCAGAAAGAAACCGAGAAGCCAAAGGGTCGGGAAAACACGGGTAGCTCGAACCGGGAAGACGGCCAGGAGATTGAAGTGGAGGGAGCGCACAGATCCCCGGCCAAGACAGACAGGAACGCGGCTCCTGTGGCTAAATTTCTGTGGTATTCTGAGAATCAGGAGGTTGTAGGCATTCTTTAAAGCCTACTCGGTAACTGCGCCTGGTAGGGAGCAACCTACAAGGGCCTGAATATTGGCTGATTAGCTCTGTCGAAAGGGGTAAAAATACTTACTTTTTCTTAGAACGTTAATGCTAGACCAACTTTGGATGTACGCTTCTCGTAGATACTTGTAAGTGCATTTATTTAAAAAGCATAGTAGAGAAGCTGTGAGAAATACAAAATACATACATGAAAAATTACTGTGTCAGAGTAGGAATAATTTGCCTCACTGTGTCTTTCTAAGGAGACCAAAAAAAGTGAACTAAATACTCAAAATCCTTGCACGCACAGAGCAGACTGCTTATTTTTCTTTATAATATTTCATGGACTATGTTATCTAAGATAAATTCTTTTCTGTATACACAGGAAAGTACTGTTTTTTATTTGAGACCCACAAGCACAAGCCTGTCTGGAAGGAGCCCAGGGATGGACTCCAGCCGTAGAGATTTACATCCTTTCTGGAGACCTGAGCAGTGCCACCAGGAAGCCTCTAAATCACGAAAAGCTGCCAGGAGCCGGGGGGACGTGCCAGAAAAAGGAGTGCCTGTTTCTTATCTCCCCCAGCATATGGTGCTGACCACTGCCAGGACTGGGCTTTCTGGACAGCTGAACCAGTATGTCAGTTCTTTCGTGTTTGTATGTAAACCAAACATAGGAAGAGCAAGAGAAAGGACCAGATTCTAAACAGTTTTGAGTGATACAAATCTAGAACAACCTCAGTGCCCCCAAAAGAATAAGCCAGCAACTGCATACACCATGCAAACATGACGGCAGTCTTTCCCAAGACTTTCTGAAGTGCTTAATTAACGAAACAACGCTATCTCAGCAAACCCCGCTCCCCTCCCTCTCCTCCTACTCACCGACTGCACGAGTTGTACGTTACAAGCACTTCTGCGGTCAGAGGGATTGCTTACATGGTATTTGCTCAGCCACGGCCAGGGCTCACACTCCAGCATCAAAGGATTTGGTCCTTAGAGCTGAATGTTCTGCATACGTTCTGCTTTTTTTGAACTCAAGCTAATTGGGATATGCCAGAATCATTCCTACACACCTACTTCTCCTGCGTATTAAGATTGATGTGAAAAAGTGTCACTCACCTATTGGCTGGGAAAACTGAAGGTGAAAAAAAAGGAGCTTCTGACCTTAATTTTCCTTGAAGACAGATTTTTTTTTTTTCTCTCCTTAGTGTTTAGGCCTAGCAGATGAAAAAATAGAAGTATTTCCTTTAACATGGACTCCTGCTTTTCCTCAAGCAGCAAAGTGGGGCCCTTCTGTAACTAAATCACACTCAGACACAGCATTATCCCAACACCTACTTGAAGAGCACTAGGACGCTGTTCTTCCCGTTGTACTCATCTGTTTCCTCTTCCACTTTCAGAGACTGCTGAAAAGCGTTAATGAGCCATTGCTTCGTCTAACCCATTTGTCACATTCTGTTCAAACACCAACACTGCATTCCCCAGCTCTCACCCTTCAAATTCTTAGTACCGCAGCTGGAATTAATAAAAAAAAAATAAAAAATATTTCAACAGTACTTGTAGCATGAATAGTGGATATTTGAACTGCAGCCTACCTAAAACTACAGGAAACTATTCTCTCTTTGGATTTTCAAAGCTCTTCAAAGCAGTCTTTAAAGTGTCATTAAAGACACTTCATGTAGATGAAAATACTGCTCCTTCTTTCCCTGAAGAGTGCTAACATTCCCCACTCAAACAACCCAGCTACTCCTACAGCTGCTGCATTTTTCAATCATCTCTCATTAGTCTCATTATGTCAGCAGACCACTGCTAAGTTTATACTTAGTAACTTAAGCAGCCTATGAAGCAGCAGCATCAAAAGATTTAAAAGACAGATTTCACGTGCGTAGCCAGCAATTTACACCCATACAGAGGTAAACCTGTAAAGAAAAAAAAACTGGGCTACAGAAAAACTGCAATGACTCTGTGAAGAAAAATTATTCTATATCTGTGATTAAGTGGAGGGAATGAGTTGGTTGGTAATAAAAATGAAAGCACAGATATCAGCTCCTCTCTTTTAGGAGCACGTGTTATTGCAGCTCTTCTGCTGCTCCCGACCCTAAAAACACAAAGACGCTATCACACAGCGTTACTGATTATTATTTCTCTGTGAGTCTGCTTGATTAGACAATTACTCACCAGACCTTATCCTGCATTGAGCATTTTTCCAGCACTGTCATCTCTAGCTAACTGGATGATGCACTGTCAGTCTGAAAAGTGGTGTGAAACCAGCAAATTCACCTCTTGGCAAAACTTCACTCAAAGATCCCAGAACCCCAGCCTGGTTTGGTGGGAAGGGACCTCCCAGCCCCTCCAGTGCCACCCCTGCCATGGGCAGGGACACCCTCCACTAGCCCAGGTTGCCCAAAGCCCCATCCAACCTGGCCTTGAACACTGCCAGGGAGCCAGGGGCAGCCACAGCTTCTCTGGGCACCCTGGGCCAGGGCCTCAGCACCCTCCCAGGGAAGGATTGCTGCCTCACATCTCATCTCCATCTCCCCTCCTGCAGCTTCAGGCCATTCCCCTTGGCCTGTCCCTCCCTGCCCTTGGCACCAGCCCCTCTCCAGCTTTCCTGGAGCCCTTCAGGGACTGGAAGGGGCTCTAAGGTCTCCCCGCAGCCTTCTCTGCTCCAGGCTGAACCACCCCAACTCTCTCAGCCTGTCTCCAGAGCAGAGGTGCTCCAGCCCTCGGATCATCTCCGTGGCCTCCTCTGGCCTGGCTCCAACAGCTCCGTGTCCTTCTTGTCTTGGGGACCCCCGAGCTGGCCGCAGCACTGCAGGGGGTCTCACCAGAGCGGAGTAGAGTAGATATATTTTAAGAAAGTCATGAGAAGCACAAGAACCAAGAAACAGTAGTAGAAACTAACACTCAGTTTCAGTTCTTGCAAGTGACTGCTGTCATATGAAATATTCAGTGATTGATGATTCTGTGATAAATACACAAAGCAAGAATCAAAATATTGGTTGCAGAAAGGAAAGTCCTTTCAAAACAAGTCAGTCACAAACCCCAGGAGGTGGTTTTTTTCCTGGAGCCCTAAACTATTTCAGTACCAAAGAGGGATATTAGCTTCAAAGTAGTTTGTGGGGGAAAAAACAAACAAAAAACCTAAACCAAAAAAACCCCCAAGCCCCCTCAAATCATGGGCACAAATCTGGCTGATTTCCTACACACTGATGTTACATGGTGTAAATCCACTAATTGGAATTGATTTCTCACTAAGATCAAATGAGGCAATAAAAAAGTGTTGTTTGTTCCCACTAATTTATTTTAATACAATGGCAAACTCGTATAATATTGGATGCTTGTTTCATGAAGAAAAGAATGTTTTGTATTTCAAAGAGAACATTTTTACCATTGCTGCATTAGCTGGTTTTATTACCCCAATTCAGCAATGAGTTCCATATCGACAGACCTCTTCAAATGTGTATGGATTTGTGGTTTACTGATCTGTTCAGGAGGAGTAGAATAAAAATGTCTGAGCCAGCAGTATTTCTGCCTTGAAATCTCCTTCTGGATATCCACATCAAATATTTTACTGTTTCTTAATAACTGATTTATTATAAAGTAACTGCTATGTTTTTCTACTCATAAAAATTATTTGTAAAATGCCTCCCATAAAACATCAACCTGCTTAGCTGACATTTTAGCTATTCATTAAGATTTCGCAGGGTCCTAATATTCTGCATTAATTCCATATACGATGTTTTATTTGTGTGTTCTCCACAAAATGCCTGTTATTTCAAGTTTTTATTATACGCAGTTTAAAAAAAGAAACCTGACATGTGCAAAATAAGTAAATAGTGAGTCAAACAGCAGAGCATGATGAGCGGCGGTCACAGTGACCCTTCTGCTCAAGTATTACACTGCTGACATGCCTGAGAATCCACACAGTCACAGCAACCACCGCGATAACTTTCAGTGAACCCACTACATGCCTTTTTTTTTTTTTTTTTTTTAAAATGCCTCTTCTCTGGAATCATATTTAAAAAGGGTGAGCGAGCAGGAGAGAATGTGGCAGAGCACTGTAAATTTTCAAATCTCTGTATAAACACAAACAAGCAGCTTCCAAAATACTCCTCTGAAGTGGACAGGGAAAAAAATAAGAAAAAGACAAAACCATCGATGGTAGCTCTTGGCTAGGTTTCCTATCAATGCTAGCAATGGAAAAAAAAATAAAGATGTAAGTACAGATAAAACTTTTTCAGCATATAGTAACATTTTAGGCTTCTTTCAAGAGTCATGCCATCACTTTCAGCTATGTCACAAAGTGAAAAATGATGATTTAGTTCAATAAATCCCAAGTTTTTTCTCTCATCAAAACCTGAGCTCTATAGTTGCTCATATTAACATTGAATTCCAAGAGCAGCAGAACTGGTGAGACCTGAACCACAAATGTCCTCCCCAAATCATCTTGGAGAAGGATTTTGGATGAAAGGAGTAATTTTGGAAAGCTAATGGTAAGTTTACCATTAGAGATGTGATACTCACCACCTGGATTACTGATTAATATGTCTTTACTTTGCAATTTCCTATAGAGGTCAACAAGCTTACTAGAAGATATGCAAGTCTTGTTAGTGCCATTGGGAAGAAGAGTCAGTGGCCACTCTTCGTGCCCAGAGGCACCCAAGGCACAAGGAAACATGCCCAAAATGTGGTACATGGTACCAGCTGGACTCATCGCCCAGCCATCAGAGGGGGTTTTGACCCCATCGCTACAGAAACTACAACGTACAGCTTCTTAAACCATAAATATGGAACAGAAAATGCAAAAGGGTAGAAACAAAAGTCTACCAGCAGTGCTGATACAGATATAAATCCACAAGATTTATGGGGACAGAGTAAAATTTTCATCAGAAGCAGGTGAAGGGGACATTTTCATCAATTTTTCTCTTGGTAAAAACATGATGAGCTCCTGGTGACGCACAGAGGTGAGAGCGAGCCGTGGTGCGTGTGAGACAGATGCCAGGACAGCACGGGGAGAGGACAGTTTGCAGTCCCATTGCTAGGGACCACCTCTGATCTGCTCCAGCGAAACGCTAGCCGCCACCGAAAGCCCGGTCTGTACTCTGCCTGCCTCGATTCACTGGCAACAGCAGAACAGAAACCAGAACTGAAGTGCCCGGGAAGGACACGGGGGCTGTTGCTCAGCTGAGGACACACAACGCAACAAACCATTGTTAATCTTAAGATCCGTCTGGAACAAGGCCAGAGGGGAAAAAGGAAAAGCTCTGTTGTTTTTCCTTCTGTACCATCTGTGCTTAACCATACGGCATTTTGTAGTCATCTTCTCCCTGCACAGCAGAAAGCCTGGAGAAAGCCACATGAGAGATGAAGGACACTGACTCCAGGCACACGCTCATGAACTCCTCCTCGGCATGCGCTGCCGAGAGCACCCTCTTCCCAGCCAACACACAGCACAGCTATCTGACCCAGTCAAGTTATTTCTTTCAGCGCATCCCTCCCATTTCCTTCGCTGAATGCTGTTCCAGAACACCCTGCAATGACCGTGGATTTGGGGGATGATTCAAAACGAGAATGGGACAGGAGACTTTGGGTCTCAAACCACAAAGGAACCGGCTCTACCCATGCCTCTCACTGAAGAACGACGGTGTGCAGGCTAGGACACAGGACACGGTACATACCGTGCAACGCTCAACCTGCATTAGTGATTGTGGTAAGTGCCGCAGTCAAACCTGTAAAAATATCAGCTGCTTCTTCCTGCTTTTACTGTGCATTACACCGTACTTGTTCAGGATATAATCCCATACTGTCTGTTTCCCCACAGGATTCCTGTGTCTGTCGCCACACAGGACAAAGGAACTCCAGCTATTCGGGACTGGCGTTTGACCGCTCGGTCTGTGCTCCAGCCGGCGAGCCAAGCTCCCCGATACTCCCGTCACGAGGCCCTAACCTCTGCGCTCCCGCCCTGGTCTCTGCCCCATCCCGGCTGTTCCCTTCCCTTCCCTGGGAGCCAGGGCCCGGGCGTGCAGCAGAGACAACCTCCTCGTGACACACGGAGCAAGCAAGGCTTGGGAAAGGGCTGCCCAGCCCTTGTATTCTGGGGAGTCGTAAGCCACCAAGAGCTTAGCCACCACACCAACAAATGTCTATTTGACGCTTTCAAGAATTTAGAAGCCAGTTTAACCTGGTTCTCTATGTCAAGAAAATTGTCAAACCCCCTGACTCAGAGTCCTTTTTTCAGAGAACAGAAGCTTCATGGGGTTTTCAACAAACTTTTTACAGTGTAAGATTTAAATGTAAAACCCAACAACTTCTCCAGCCATCCCACCCTTGTGAAAGCTATGAACGTTTTTACTGGAATTAATATTTAAAAATCATTGATTAGTTAAGTTTGGAAATATTCTAAGCCATTAAAAATAATGATCATCTGATAAGAAATACTGAGCAATCTTGGTTTTCTTATACAGCAATACTAAAAATATATACAGCAATATTATTATACAGCAATACTAAAAAGGCAAGATGATCCACAGAGTGGAAGAGGGCCTCTAGAACAGGCACTTCTTTGTAAGCTCAGGGTTTTCAGCACAAGGAGTAGAGATGCTCTTTGTGAGCCAGCCTGAACGCCCTCATGACGTGGTACACGTGTATATACGCTACAATTATTGCCTGAAGTTATGCTTATCAATTATCAGACATGAGAACCTAAACATAACTAACTGCTTGACGTGATGGTCTGACGCAACAGGTCAACTTAGGGAGGTAAATTCAGATTTTGAGAAGATAGGCCACAAAGCCATGCAAGCATCACAAAAACATCTAACCCACCGAATAATCTTAAAATAGCAGCAACAACAAACTGCAAGCATCTTTCTCTGGTATTCTAACATAAGACGAAGGCAATTCTCCATGGAGTTAAAGGTGGGGAAACTGAAAAAGAAAGTGTATTTTTGCAATGCGTAAGAACAAACTATGAACTCATTGTTTACAGGAACCTCTGAAGTAAACAGCTTTACAAAACCAAAAAGGGAACCGAACCCTAACTAAGGGTATTTTTCATAGCGGCATAAATGTAACGATACAAATACCTTACGTACTGGTATTAAACCACATATTTCAAAGCTGAAAAGATTGCCTTATTAGGCTCAAGGACCTCTTAGGTCAAGACGAGACATGTAAGGAAGACAGATTATCCCACAACTGCTATTTTAGAGTTCCTGCTCCTTCCTTTGAACCACACCATGTTTTTCAGCAGTGAGGGCAGGACACTGAATTAAACGGACTTTAGACTTTCTACAACCGCAGCGAGTGCCAACATTCCAGTTCCCAAGAATGCATGTGAACTACCGCTGAATTCACATGCCCACGTACAGCCACTCCACCAGAAAAAATTAACTCAGTAATGTGCAAAGTTATCTGAGCTATATTGAACATGGCACCTTACAAAAAGGAAAATCTACAGTTCTGGAAATTGTTCGAAGGACTGCTCTTGGTGCTTACACTAAGGAAGGAACTACAACAGCCTGCACATCGGCAGACAGCTCATGCTTCGCACGAGTATTTTTTTAGTTTGTATAAAACAATTAAATCACTTTTCAACATAAGTGAAATGCCAAAGTACACTTGGGAAGGAGGGATTTTTGCATGAGGATTGTTTTATTTTGGTTATTTTTTCCATCTAAACCAGGCACATCAAATGTAATTATGTTTTCCTCAAGGCAGCCAGGTAGTAGATCCATTCTGAAAATTGTAGAAACTCAGATTTCTAGAGAAAGGTAAATAATAAATTATCTAACTGCTTGTGACTTATCACTACTTGCATGTATTTATACAAGGACAGAAGATAAGATAGTCCTACAAAGAAAGTGAAAATAAGTTTTCCACTTCTCTTGAACCCAGAAGAAAGCCAAGTATTGGGGCAAAAGGAGCATTTTATGTCCACTGCTTCCTAAGGACTGTAACAGCGTGGCCGAAACATGACGCTACACAAGCACGTACTAAAACATTGGTGCGTGGGTCCTGAACAGAGTATGTGACAATCATCCCCGAAGGGACGTCCAGATCACTGCAGTTATCAGCCCTTCCTGCAGAATACGCCCGTTGCTGTACGAACAAGCTTTCTGACCGTTCCCTTGCACGGCACAGGACCACACTGAAGACCAAACTTTCTTTCCAGAAGTGCTACCCTACTAGCAGAAAAGGAAAGCCGAATCAACCGCAATAGGGCGTTGCTGTAGGCTTTATCCACAACTCTCGTGTTGGTTTTGAGCCAGTCACCTTGGCTTTCTTCGTTTGAGTGATACTAGCTGCTTGAGCAATTTCTAGTACAATACGAGCCTCTCAGCTCCATCTCTAGGGTTACTTTGGCATACATAAAGAGAGAAAGTGAACATTACATACTTTAAGAAATAAACCACACAGAATATTCTAATTTCCAAATTTTTGACTGCGGCATTGTAACAGTCAAACCTGCAGCTATACATGTACACAGATTATTTGGATAAAACATGAATCTCAAAGGAGGAGAAACACACCTGTCTCTTGAAAAGACATGAATGCAGTTTTAGGATCTTTTCCAAACCAGTTTCAAGTAAAACATGAGGAGTCACAGGTGACCTCCTGCTCTTGGGAGAAGCAACGTGATTTAGTTAACCAGTGCAACTCATTAATTCCTTCAGTTTTGTCTTTTCTAGTGACTTTATCTTGAGTTTATTTGGGGGTTTGGCTTTTTTATTATTATTTTTTTACCCAGGCACTTATCTGAGACCTATAATACATATTCTATATATAATGTACATGTAATATTGAGATTGTTTATTTTTCTTGCAAAAAGTTAACACAGCAGATACCACTTATGTTCTACCATAATTTTATTTCATGTCTCCTAAAAAAAAAAATCTCTCCCAGTGATTTTACATACAAGCCAAACAAAAAGATATAATTTTTCTCACTGACCAACAGTGTGTTCAAGATTGTCTTGAAAAAGAAAATTTAAATAGAATTAATGCATTTCTCTCCATTTACTCAGGTCTTCCGAACAAGACACTATGGCTAATGACTGACAGCTAAACACTTAAGGCAACTCTCCCCCCAAACCTTGCCGGCCAGAGTTTACTCTGACCAGAGGACTAAGTAACAAGTGATAGCTACAATCAGACAATGAACCTACTGAAAAAAGTCATAGGCAATTTTTTTTTTTTTTTTTTTTTTTTGAAATTTCAAACAGTTGGGGGTTGCCCAAGGGGAAAAAAAAAAAAAAAAAAAAAAAAAAAAAAAAAAAAAAAGGAGGCGGGNAAAAGAAAAAAAGACAAAAGCGGATGCTGTGAACAGTCCACAGAAGAATCTTGTCAAAGCAAAATCTAACTGATTTTGCATTCATTTAAAATCAGGTTTTTTAATAAATACCACAAAAAGGAAGACATATTAAGTCTATTTCTTATATGGACACTCTCTGGAAAATGCTGTAGAGTTATCTGCTCATTTCTACCTTTCAAAGACATCACTGCTGGAGCTTTCCTAACAATACTGTTACACAGCGACAAAAATAAAGACTGCCCTCAGCAACACGGGTCAGTAACTCATGGGACGGTATCTCTGGTCTTCTACTTTGCAGTCTCACATTTGGTATTATCACTGGTATTGAAGGATCAGTGAAATTCCTTCGTTATGAATAGCACTGCGTGCAACTGCTTGAAATTCGACATTACATACTGGGCACAAGGCAGCACGGTAATTGCTGTGCCGATCTGATGACTCAAAGCCGTGCCCGGAACAGCACCACCTCTAGACATGCTGAAGGGCTTACAATGTCTCTGAGGCAGCACTACGAACGCAATGCTGTTTTGAAAGGAAAAGAGATTCAAAAGATATGAATGTAAATAATCTTTCTGTAACGTGTTATTGTCTCAACAAAGCTCACAAAATATGATCATTTCAAGTGCTAGCACTGCTCGTAGAGTTTTCAAGAGGACTCTCTAGAGTCTTGAGACAAATTATCAAGAGCAAATCGTTAAGCAGACTCAAGTTTAATGAATCTAGGAGAAAAGAGACTGGCTTAGCCTGACCTCCTTTTCAGTTCTGTTGCTGATAACCAAAAATCCTGCCTGGCCCTCCACTCAAAACGAGAGCGCTGCTTTTAATCTCAGAGCCTTCTCCCTGATGTTTTACCGAAGATTGACAAGGAACAGCATAATTGTATTACCACCATCTTCACTGTTTGCCTCCCTTCCTTAATTTCTGTCCCCCCCCAGCTGACTCATGTTCCCAGCAGGGTGACAAACTCTTCAGAATGACGCACAGTCTTTCTGACTGTGCAACATCTGCGTTTTATTTGGGCCTGAGTTAAGCTGTTGAGCGCTCTCATAGTAACAGCCACAATGTAGGGGCTTTAAGAAAAAATATTTTTGCATTTCATTTTCCTTGGAAGTTTGCTTGAAATGTCAAAATTCTCTTACCTAATGTTTCCTTTTGTAGTTCACGGCACCTACTTTGTAGCTCATTCCCTTGCTGAAGAGAAGTTTGAAGCTGTTGAGTTTTCAGCTCAACCGTGTCAGCCACCAGCGTCAGATGTTTTACCTTTTCTTGGAGGCTCTCATTCTCTCTCTGGGATTTTGCTAGTCTTTGATTCAATTTTGGTATTTCTGAGGAGGAAAAATAAAAAAATAAAAAAATAAAATCATATAAGACTATTGTCAAAGTTACCTTCTTCACTAAAAAGTATTACACCTGATTTAGAACTGCAGGACTTCAGGGTTCTCTAACCCTCGTTGGGGTATGGATCAGCGTAAGCCACGTACGTTAGCAATACTTCTGCTGAGAATGTAGAAGGCCAGAAGAAGCACTTCGTGCAATACCTCCTTACACAGATAACTTAGTCAAACAGATATTACTGACAAATAATACGAATTTTATTCTAAGCAATAATATGTATCTCCTCTAAGATCTCAAAATCAAATTAAAATACACGTATATGATTTATATGCTGCCTACATAAAAATATTTACATCACAGAAAGAATTTAAAATTTGCATTATCTACAATCTTTCCCAACTAGTCCACACTTAAATCAATTTATCGTTAGACTAAACAATGTAAATACCAAAAGATTTCAAGTTCTCATACTTCTTCCTACTTGCCATTAATTAACCAAGGCTAAAGAATGCAAGGGCTTTTATAAGCTCTTTTCAAACTATCCAAGCAAACCGGTCGAGGCATAAAGAGTAGCACCTCGTGTAACATTTTTCTTCTCAAAATCTGAATGAAAAACAAGTTCTGAAAATCTTGTTTCAAAAACAGTACGGTAAAATAAAAGAATTACTATATAAGTTACCATATGTTAACAATGAACAACTCATAAAGCAGAACATAAAAGCTTTTGAATGGCACTCACAGGCAAAAAAAAGGTTATGTGCAACTAAATTGGTTTGATTTAGAAAGCTAGACTTAAGGATGTATGTAATATTCACAGTGCGGCACTGTTCTCAGTGGGATATATTGAATGCAGTCAGGGATACGTAGCGCGTGTAACGGTACGTATAATCATTAGAAGAACATGAACGGCTGCACTACTGCTTCCATACAGATATTCTCTATATTTGCAGTATTATAACAAATAAAACAAGGGATACTCCAGAAAAGAAGTCTTACTAATGTTAAGAATCTCTTTGAACCTGAAGATGTCTGCAGAAACTCACGCTCGTATTCCCTTTACTAGCTAGAAGTAGGCAGAGAATGAGCACAGGAAGAGAGGAATCTTCAGGGACATACAACACTCGGTCTAATTAGGAGATGAAGTCATGAATCAAAATGTGCAATATTAACACTGACATTTAAATTAATTGTTCTTTTTTTTTTCAGAGTGATTTTTTTTCAGTCACGCTCATCTTCAGCAGGCAAGAGCCCTTCTCCCTTCTGGGCTCTCTGCTGCCCGGGCTCCGGACGCCCTTGAACTCCCTGTTCGGACCCAGGCGCTGTCCCAGTGGGATGCGTGCCTACTCGCTCCTGCGGCACAGCTGTCCCACTTCTTTCTTCCCAGTCCGGACAAAGCAATCATTGAAAACATTAAAAATTACTTCGGATTTCACAGGAAGCATAGGCTACTGGGGAGCTATTATTTGCAATGAAGCTATATATTTTCTGCGATCCCCCGCGCACGCAGGTTTCACTTAAGCTGTGCATTTGCACTGGAGTTCACACGGTTTCGCCAGCAGAGCTATTTGGGAGATGCACGTAGCCCTTACATTCCTTCTCACAAGGACAGAAAGCGCGACATCAGCTCACCTACTTCTTTGCTACCTTATAACCCTGATAAAGCTAACCTCCAGAGGCAAGAGCAGCTCAACTCCTACACTCAGAGCACACCAGAGAACTATAAGGAAAGGAATACGCATATGAAAATTACATCCAAAGACTATTAAAGTTGCAAAAGTCATCGCAGGGCCTGTTTGGATGCTCTGGAAGTTACGGTCTGTAATTACACTAATGCACACTTTCTTCAGCAAAACTAATCTCTTAGCTGAGGCAGAGCAAAAATGGTCTCCTTGAATAAATCTGAGTTTTCAAGTCCAACCGCCAGCCCGAGGGCTGGGCACGACCTTCACGAACAAGCCATCGGTTGTGACTTGCTCCCAGCTCCTCTCTTCCTGAAGGCTGCCCTTGTTTGAGCAGGAAGTGGGCTGCGGTCCAAGTGAATTATTCTCAGTCCCATGGGCTGCTCCATGCCCCTTTCAATCCCAAAGACCCCTCAGATAAAGACAGCTGTATTTGGATATTGCTTGTTCCAATTCAGAGACGGAAGGAGGGAGCAGTTGCTACACGTTGGGCGCAGGTTTGCTCGTATTCAAGCAACCCAAGGTGTCCACCAGTAGGTTGGTCAAGGGGAGGGGTGCAGCCTGCCCATGCAATGGGGAAGCAGCGCTGCAGGACCCTCGAGCAGCTCCACAGAAGGATGGGGTACCATTGCCACATGGCATCGTGCACGTACGTCAGCACGTGCGGCAAACTGGCAATAGTAGACACAATGCAAAGTAAAACATCTCCAAGTCTTTGTGTTGCAATCATATCGCAGAATCATAGTAAGTATACTATTTACATTTCAAATCATGGTGAGTATTTATATTACTTCCATTTCAGTCTGACTCTGCTCACTGAGCAATTGGTCCAGCACACTAATCTGACAGGAACTGGTCTGAGTTCACGTGGTGCCCCAGCAGTAGATAGGGTCTTCTAATACTTTGGATCTGGACAAGTTAATATCAGAAGTAGAAATTACCTAATTTATTTTACCTTCTAATTTACTGTGTTACGCTCCACTACCAAAAAATACTTTATCTTGCCCAAAATTATTGCAAGGTGATTTACCTGTCAAAGCTTCTTTGCTCACGGTTTTTATTTGTAGAAAAATTTCTTCTTTCATGGCAGCCCAGTTCTCCAGGTTACTGGAGATGACTTCTTTAATACTGTCTAGTTCACTTCTAATAAAAGGAAACAGTGAGACAGCCTTGTTCAGAGTTGAGCAATGGTGCTCCAATGTATTTCTGCAAGACAGAAAAATAATACCAGACATACAGTTTTGAAATGACAAAATACTATCAGTAAACTTGAACTAAAGTAAACTTGATAACTACTTTTCTGTTATATGATAACTTATACTATATTGGGTTATGATAATTTAGTGTATGGAATATGCTGTATATTGAGTATATTCACATTTTCTCCCTTCTAAATGTCAATTTTGAACTTTTATCTCTAAATGAAGAAAACTGTACAGACAATTGTACAAATGCTTTTTATTGAGAAATCACATTAATCACGTTTAAATGACTATGTCCAAGCTTATGCTGACTCTTTATAAACAACACACGTAAGAAATACCGTCTTTCCAATGCATTACAAGCAAGTGCTACACACTTGCTTTTAAGTGTTAATCAACGTTTTTAAATTTGTACAGAACCTACCCTGTTGCTAACATCAGCAATCAGCAGGGCTATTTTCTGATTACATTTGCTAACACTACAGCACCTGGCTACGTTCGGGAAAAGCAAAAAATACCAGGATGGTTACACGCGCTCTTCTCACGCACAGGCTTCTCCCTGCCTGCACCTGCATTTCCACCGAACCCTCTCGACTCAGCGGACATGCTCACAGGAGGCACAGCATCAGCATTGCTTTATGGGGTCTTACCTGAGCACCTGCGATTGCTTATAGGCAGCTTCCTTTTCTTCTTGGAAATACCGCAAATCTTCTTTCACATTTTTTAATTCATCTTGTTTGTTTTTAAGTTCCATTGTTAGGGTTTTTATTCTATAGATGTAAATAAAATAATCAGAAAGTGTTACTTGCACTACTAAGCAACCTCTTCGTTTCAGCTTTAATTTAAAAACGTGCTGAAAGCCTTTTCAAAGAAGACGATCACATTTTTCAGACTGATGTATCAGATGCTCAAACGGAGAGAATTTAATCTCCCGGCCACTGTATGAGCCACTTGAGCAGCTCCTTCAAAACAATACTCGTAAAACATTCGTCAAATAGAGTGGAAATCTGTACGTCCAATATCAGCTCATATGCGATGCTACATAAACGTCTTAAGAATCCAATGTTCATTCACAGACGCAACACAGAACTCAATTCATCTTCCAAAAAACATATGCCGTCATGAAAATCTCAGGGTAAGGTTCCATCGGGATACCCAGCTTAGGGGCGACAAGACCGAAAAGGCAGGCACCCTGTCCCTGCAGGGTGCTGCAGGGTGCACAGCGAGCTGCGCGGGTGCTACGCACAACTGCAAGGACGTGCGGGAAAGGGCAACAGAGAGCTCACCTAAGCTGAAGGGGAAATTCTCTGAAGTCAACCAACAGCAAATACTAAATATTTGGTTACTCTTACTGTAATTTTTTCCACTTAGATTGTTTATCTATTTCTTCGTTTCAGATATTTGCAAAAGATGAATCCCAATTAGTTATGTTCCCTTTGCCCTGAGTTTCACACTCATGTTCATGGAACTGTACTTCTGCACTGCTGAACTAATTCATGGTGCTCAGCAGACAATAAAAAAATACACATGTAAAATATATTCCTGTCCATTATTTTTACACCAACTGGAATTTAAGCCTCTGTTGATTGACAATGGCATTTGAAAGAACTCAAGAGAAACTTTTCACAAAAAATGTTTCTACCAGATGTTACTTCTATGTACTCAGGCAATGACATCAGCATCAAAATGGTCAAAAGTGTCAAGCCAGCAAGATTATTTTCCTATATTTTTCTTAAGGAAGACTTAAGGAGACAGCAAGAAGTTGTGGACTAGCGCTAGGTTTCCATGTTCCCAGCTTGACCCACAATATGCCAGGAGAACATGCATTTGTTTTCTTTACTTCCCCCTTTCCTTTCAGCAAAAAAAAAAAACCCACCCAACAGATTTTGGGCCCAGAACACTGTTGACCACAAGACGGAGTGGGAAGGATGTGATTTGGTGGCTCCGCTCAGGTTCCCCTCCCTCTCCTAACGCCCCTCGGGACGCCTGCAAGCAATGGTCTTGCAGAGGAGGATGGAAGGTACAACTGTCCCAAGACCCTCTGTAAGGATTTGCCTTGAACAGATTGCAGAGGCTATTCATGCCTCCTCCTCGTTGGGCTTCCAGGGTGCTTCATCACAACAGCACGTAACGGATTTTTAAATTACAGGGCGAGCGACAACGTTCAGTGTTTCATTTCAAACTTGACACCAAAAGAGATCCTAAATCTGGGACTGGGAAAGAAAAGCTTACTGTTGTCAGGACTCACAAATATATTGTGTACCCTCCCTCCCATTAAAAATGCAAATTTACATTTGTCACATCTGCACTTCAATTATGCTTATTTAAATGAGATCATGACCCTGCACAAGTAGAGTATCTGGGCTAAGGGGAAAAGTGAGCAGAAACAGATGATACGTGCTCATGGTTACGTACAAGAATATTGAACTCAAGATGTACGATAAGCATAAAGCGGGGAAAACCCCCCACATTGTCCCACCGCTGCGGAGGAAGAGCTTGTTTCACAGCCAGCATCGGTGCTGCTTAACCAGCCCCTGCCTCGCCCGCACAGCAGCGTCCCGCAGCCGGGGCGAAGGGGCACCACCGCTCGCAGGGGCTTCGCTCCATCCCACCCAGAAAAAGGGGGAACAAAACCAGACCTCACCCAACCAAGCCGGCCCGGCGGGCGCTGTCCCCCATTTATGGGATCTCCCACCCTCCGAGCTTTGCTCTCGCAGTTGGCAGCCAGACGGCTCCACCGCCGGCTCAGCCCGTTCCCACACCGGCTGCGGTCAGGCACGATTCCTGCAGTCACCTGCAAGTGCGGAGATAGCACCTGCGCAGGGTGGCTCTTCGGAGCACCTGCTAACATCTGAACAACCTTCTCATCTTAATTGCTTCAAGTTTTGTATATGTATTTTGGAGAAAACCAAAAACCCAAACCAAAACGCAGCCCCATGACAAGGCTCAGGAGAACCGACCCAGCGTTTCCTTCCCCACCATTGCCTGCTCACAGGAGAGGAGGAGGAGGAGGGTGCCCCCAGGCACAGGGAGCCTTCCACCACTGCTGGTGCTCAGCTGCACACGCTGCTCTCCCGCCTGCTCAGGATACGACCCACACCACGTTTGGTGTAAGCCATGGCAAACACAGCCGCCCAGGTCAAAGGGGCGGACAGCTAAGCTCCAAGTTTTTCTGTCTCTCTAAAGTTTAGCTTTTGAGCTTCTTCATTCTAGCAGCGTTTCTGACCTGCTTATTTTTCAAGCACAGCTATCACAGTGTAAATAAATACATTTTAAACACTGTTCTTTCAACAACACGGGACTTATTCCCACAATTGTAATGAAATGAATGGAACCATCCAGGAATAACAGACAGTTGAATCCAATTCCCTTCCTGTTACACGCGCAGAAGGAATGCCACATGGAACATCAGTTCACAGTACAACTTGCTGCTTTTCTGTTAGCTTAGATAACCATGCTAATATATCTTCCATCCTCAGAAGTACAACTACAATGATACAAAGCTGTTAAAAACCAGTCCCTTTGTAAGTTTTCAATACTTACTGTTAACCTACTATAAGCAGAGTAAATGATTTATTTGTCTACTGGTGACTCATTGTCATGAGTAAATAAATAATACTTGAATCAACAAATATTTTACAAAACCAAAGGATGGCAGAAGCATTACATCAGCCTTTGCTTCAATTTTAAAAAGCAAAAGAAAATCAGAATGATTTATAGTAAAAAAAAAAAAAAAATTAAGCCATATTAGTGTGTATTATATACCCTTATCAGAGAGATCACGTATAACACATTTGCATCAAAATGCAAATTCAAGAAAACATTAGTCCTGATAAAGAAACCTGGATCTGTAGACCTCTGCCAAAACCAACACTGGTAGTTAAAAAGCAAGTTGTTTGGGCTCAACTGTGATGACTGAAAAAAATGATAAAACTTATAAAAAACCTGAAGACATTCCTGGCATTACCTCGCTAGGAAAGTTTACCCACGCCCACCTGTAAATGTCCCGGAGGTGGAGGGCAGGAGGGGAGAGAATAAAATCTGTCTGATCGCATTTGGGAGCGGAATCAGATCGGTGTCACTGACTACCAAGGAAAAGTCCATCCCCTTAACAGTTACATAAATTCAAATCTGTTTTTGCAGATGATAGATTCTGTTAACTATAACTTGAGGGGGAAAAAATGGCAATTTATCATCAAACGGTAACAAATCAAAACTTTGGGATCCATGGAAAACTGGATGCTCATTTTCTATTCTTATTCTTTCCCAGATGGGCAGTATTTGAAGATCTTTTGGGTTAAAAAAGAAACTTGCAAATAAATACAGACACATTTTCTTCCTCTTTCCATTCCTGAGATCTGATATAATGAGGTTAGCAGAGAACTGCAGCCCCGGAGTGCAAAGGGACATTATCAGTATGTTCTGCTCATTCGCACACAGAAGAACAGGTGGGGAAGGCAAGACAGTTGCACCCTGTCTACTCTCATCATCCTAAGAAGGAAGAAAAATAAACATGTTATTTTGGTGGTATTTAGCACAAAGAAAAAAGTTCAATGGATCATTAAACGCTGGCATTAAGAGAGAATCGTGAGAACATAGCGATCTCGTCCTCTGTCCTATAGTTCACATGAACTGGGAAAATTAACATCCTATCCCTGCAGCCAGCATACTTTCTCAGTGAACACAGGAGGAAGCCTGCCCAGAGTGGGAGTTGAATTATAACGTGTTAACTACTAGTGCTGGCAACGAAAAGAATAGCATGAGAAGATAAAGCAGTTCTTGCAAGGGATTCTTGCCAGCAAAAAAAAAAAAAAATACTCATTGTCCCAAAAGCAATGACAAGAGCAATGACCATGGTTGTTTGAATTTACACCATCGCGTTTCACGGAAGCTAAGATCAGAAGAAACAACCCAGTCTTTGCAGGCTATGTGCTACACAGCCCCACTACGAGTCCCGGTAGGACCCATTTAAACCGGAGTAATTGCATCCCTGGTTGCCCGGAATCAGCAGGGATGGTATGCACAGAGGGGGCTGGAACATACTGTCAATGAAAAGGTTTCACTTCAGTATTTTCAGCTCCATGAAACTCTAGGACCTGCTCAGAGCCAACAGTTGCTTGTTTTCGTTTCAGCATGTTGCATTCCTTCCAGCAGGCAAGTGCATCCCTGTGAAGGAGTATTCATTCATAAATTTGGCATGGAATATGTATGAAATGCACAGTCAAACTCACCACACATCGTGTCATCCGCAAACTTCTTCATAATTATCTTTTCTACATTCTGTTCAGCATAGACTATTCAAGTTAAGACAAGACTATTTAATAGTTTTCACATTCACCTCCGGATTGCAGGCTGGCATACAGCCCAACGTGACAGCAAAGGAAAATGATCTCTGACAACCAGTCAAGAGGTTCTTTGTGAAGGTCTCTATCAAGGCTCAGGTAGGCTGACAGTCATTTCAAATCTTGCATTAATTGTTACCTATCTTTGTTATCTCAGCAGAAACATAAGATGTATTATGAAGACAGCCTAGATAATTTTTGCTCCAGCAAAGGTAAATCTCTGGAACAGGTCTGAAAAACAGCAATAGAAAGATGACTGCCTTGTCACACGCACTTCAAAACTTACCTTGGAAGAAACCCAAGATTCCATTTCCCAGAGCTATCAATCCAGCTACCAATTTCATTTACAGTAATTACAGTTTACCTAATCTCAGTCAGAGCAGTGTAACTCGGGAATAACTTCTCAGAAGTCAGCAGAGTTATACTGATTCAGTTTAAAAAAAAAATAAAATAAAAAAAAATAAAAAAAGAGATTAGGAGTAATTTGGTAACTGCATAAAAAGAAATGATCCCAAGGCAAATTTATAGGTGACTTTTTACTTATAGTACAAATTTGCACTAGCAAACTCAAATAGAAGTTTCACAAGGTGTATGTTTGAGTATCCTTCCCAATCAGAAATTTTCTTGGTTTCAAGACTTTGCAGGTACAATACAGACCATGTAATTACATGAAGTAAGACAACATGTTGCATTTCCCTAACATAATACAAATATATTTCATTGCCTGTGTTTGGCTTTTTTTTTCAAACTAGACAAGTATCTTGCTGATGAAGCCAACTCTGTTACATTATTACATCTTTGAATGCAAACGGAAACTAAATTGTTCCTCTGAATTCTAAAACAATCACAATCCGAGTAAACCCATCTTTTCACTACTTCTTTCTTGCCAAACATGAAATCCTTTTTCCACATCTTCCCTCTGATGAGGGGCTCCCTGACCTTCAAACCCAGAGAGCCCAGCGATCTAGAGCAGCAAGCCACCTTCGTCCATCCCATACTCACCTCTTCCCTTTGCTAGGGAATCCTTCAGCACGCAGCCATGGTCAAACACGCCTACCCCAGATTTTTCTCCGGGTAACCACCTTCCCGTTTTGCAGCCTTAAAAGCAGAGTCAAGTGCAAGAGGCGGTGGAGAACAGAAGACAGATGTCTCCGTATTGAAGGATTAGCCTGAGTTCATCCCCTGGTCCCACCCAAGTGCCATTGCTATGTGGCTGTAGAGAACTCCAGGACACCTTGTCCTGTACGCACGTGCACATTAACCTTCTTCAGTAAATAACCAAAAACTTTCAAATTTCGCTTTGAAAGACAATAAAGCAGAACCCCTGCAGACTTCAGCGAGACATTCTGTCTGAGTATGGACCGAAAGAAACTGTTTAAGGCTCCACAGTTATGCTCAGAATCATTTTACAGATGTGGATCAAGCTTACAAATCTCACATTAAATTATAAAGTAGAGGTAAACGGAGGCATAAAAATTATTTTATTAAAAACTTCTTGAGGGTTTGTTTTTTTTTTGCATTCTTGTTTTTAACCAGTGGTCCCAAAATGGACAGTAACTCTCTATACCCAAGGAATTAGGAGTATTAACTCGAGCTTAAGAGTGTGAATAAGTAAGCGACCACCCATTAGAGGAAAGAAAAACTTAAACAAGTGTGCAGCACGCCATTTTCTGACATCTACCATGCAATACAGGATATTAACCACAAATTCAATTCTCTGACAATTTCTGAATACCATAACCAGGTTACAACAAAATAATACCTAAGTGTTACATCAATCCCTCACACGCGATCACGCTGTCCACAATGAGTTCAGTTCTACGCTGACCTGTTGAACTCCTTCCCCAATAAAGGGGTAAATCCGGCCTTTGCCGTTGTACGCGATGCTGAGCAGGGACTCGGTGTTGGAACCGGCGAGGGTACAACAGAGGGACTAGTCCCGTAACTGCAGATGGTTGTGAGCACCGAAATGGAAAACCTCGAGAGCCGCAGCATATAAACTGTCCCAACAATAAACAGAGAAAGACCTGAAGATACACACCTTGCCCAAAAACCTGCACTGAGGGAGATGGACTGCTTTTAAGTTAGCCAGTCACGGAGCACGCCTGGACCCACGTGGGATTGTTGCTGGAGCTTTCTAGTCAGTAAACTTCTCTCAAGGCCATTTTTGCATTACGCGGCACCATTCTCAGATGCTAAAAACTGTGATAACTTTTTAAATGTAACTTTAAATTTTAATTTTACCTATTAAATATGAAAATATTTTAAATTAAATATACATGAAAAGTATGCACGAAAGCAAAAAAGCAGTTTTTGTGTTGTCTTTTGCATTTTCCACTGTCTGCTGTTTCAGCCTCTTCCAGATACGGAATTTTGTCTCACCAAAAGAAAGTTCATTTTATCAGGAATTTGGGAAAAGGTTGAGCATTACTGCAGAGTTTTGCACCTCACAAATCACTCTTCTGAGTTCAGAAGACAGTTATCTCTGTGAACAAATTTGTCGAGTGTATTCATAATCAATCTTGGCACTTAACCATGTTAACAGAAAAACCCTTGTCAAAACTGGAACCACCAGAAATTTAACACATCAAGAGCGGGACAGAGCTATTGGTAGTCAGCAGCAAAGAGTACGTATCCTATTGGGAAGACACTGGCTTCAACATCCTTCACGTAAGAATCTAACAGGGAGAGATAACTTCCCCAAGGCTTTCCGAGACTGTGACAAGACTTGTCTGTGACTTTGCTTTTACATGTAAAAAAAAAAAAAAAAAAAAAAAGAAAAAGGTCACTGCTGTACAGAGGATGAACACAGTACTGGGGTCTCACCTAAACACCATTAGCCCTTTTGCTGGCTCTCTGCACAAGCCTGAGCCATATCCGAGTCATCATGATGACACCATCAGGGCAGAATATACAGATCAGTTTGCAAGTATTAAAAAGAACATATTAAACCACATGGGCATTATACAAAATTCCGATTTCTCCTGGTGAATAAGTACACCTGAAAATTATCATTTATAAAATGGATTCAATAAAAAAAAAAGTTGAAGGCGCTATTTCTTAGTAAACTTCATATCTTCTCTTCAGAACAGTCACACACACGGCACTTCCAAGCACAGATCAGCTCTTGTGCACTTCTTAACACTCCAACTTGAGCTGCCTAGAAGTAGCATTAAACACATAAAGAGACAGAAAAATTCCAGCACTTGTTGTGTGCTCTATGTTCTCCCTACAGTGAAAACCACTGCTATTTCCTTCTGCTAGGACATGATGAGTGGGAAGCCCAGGGCCTCACTGAATCCCACGCCCAGCTGATACCTCTCGGCAGTTGTTATATTTTCTTGTCCCTGCCAAGCAGCCGCCGAAGGAGCACACAACCTGAGATTCCCTCAGAACGTCTGCGGCGTGATGAAAACCACTCAACTACTACTGCGTGGACCGATTTCTTCTTATGGGTCAGATGACACACCAATATCATTCCGAAAATACATTACAGTTTCACAGTGGTTATAATGTCTTGCTCATTAGTCATGCTTTCTAGAGCAGTCAAAAGACGTGCAGGCTCCCAGGTTACCCACATATGATGGTATATAATTAGAATAATGGACTGTACGCCCGTAACTACATACAGAAAAGAAGAGGTTAGGTCTTTACCTCTTTATTTCATCCAGATGTGGCTCTTGGTGATTTTTACACCAACCCAACCCCACTTTATCACTAAGTATTCAACAGAAACAAAAAAAAATAAATCCATTAAAGTGACCTTTTGCCTTGTGTTCTTTCCCTTCAAAACCTATTTTTAAAACGGTGACAGAGTTCTTAAAGCATGTACCACTCCCCATTTCCAGCATTTTCAGTCTCCTAGGACAAGAAACCACACATCATTTCTACCAAATTGCTGTGTAGGTTTGTAGCTAAGGGCAGAGCAGTATGCCCTTATCACTGCCCAGTCACTTTAGGGATTTATTACAAGTTTAGACTTTATCAAGTCAGGTAATTGATGTTGCTTTCCTAAGAAATCATGTTGCAAAAAGGAAGATTTATTGCAGGCAAATTCAACAACATAGCATTTTCCACGGTATTAATTTTTGCCATTGTGGTAGGAACTAACAAACTCAAGAAAACACACAGAAAAAAAAAGCACGAATATGGAAAAATACAGGTGCCACAAGTTAAAATGTGAGGTTTACATTATCTTTAACATTTTATTATTTATGGATTAATTTTTCAACATCTACGTGCATGACTCTGGAGCATAAGCCTCATGGTAGTAACCAACAAGTAACTCCTCCTGCTAGATTCGTAAAAAAGTTTTCAGGAATCTCTTTACAAGGGATCTTAGACATAAGACTTGCTATGCGATACCTATATACCTCTTCACATGTCTAAACATCATAAAAATGTTTGTTCTTTGTCACACTCATGATATTCAGCACCACTATACCTTTAGTATTTAAATCTATATTTCTCATATTGGACGTTGCGAGAATTTTCCACATTCAGACCACAAATACCGTGCACCCCTCACGCAGTGTCACAAATATCAATAAACTCAGGAATTTCTCTGTCCTTTGACAGGTTAAGAGGAATAAGACTAAGACTTGAATAGCTAAATTGAATCTGTGTAGTTAACTGTGTGATGGTTAGTTCCCCTCCTTCTGCTGAAATCCCAAAGGGGAGGTAACTAATTTCTGCAAAAGCTCAGGTTCCCAGCTGGCTTTCAAGGTTAACCACAGGTACAAACAATAGCAATACTTTAACCTAAAAGGAATATAAACATGAAACAGCCTGCACCTAACAAAACAGATTAAATCTCTCTACCAGAGATTAAAAAAATAAAAAAGCACATTTGGTCTGATTCACATTTGCCGTACGGAAGGAATGATTTGTCAGCCCCACAAGGCCAGCAGATAGTATGGTGAAGAGCTAGTTTGTGCCAACAGCAGACGGTAACAAGGGAGGCCCAGCAGAGTAAAGAGGAGATAAGCAATATTTAGATTTAGACAAGTTACTTAACAAGGCACCAGAGTTGATTTATGGCCTGAATGAAAGTCTACTGAAAGTATTCCACTTGATTTCAGCAGGTTTTAAATCAAGTCGAGACTTAGGGGAAAAAAAAACAACACAGAGATAAAAATTTTATTAACTCTTCCAGCTTTACAACAAAAAGTCAGCTCAGTGAAAATTTCAAGTTTACCTCTGGCAAACGATCCTCAACAAGGAGAACGTGCTGTCACTGCATTTGCTAACACACCGCGTACTGCCACCATCACTGCCCCACTGAGCCGTTAAAGGAACGGGGAGCACACGCATTCGTCAAAAATACGATGTTAAACCAAAGAAAATATTGAATATTGGGGGGGTGGAGAATGTTCAGTTCAAATGTAAAAAATATTGCAAGAGACAATAGGAGTAGTGTGATCCTACACAATATATGTGTCTTGTTCAACTTTGTGTGATTTGAAATGAATCTTTTACTAGTAATATTACCAAACACAAGCCTAACTAAATCCATTAGTAGCAACATTAAATTCTTAGCAGTATTTGAGTGATTGACAAAAAAAAAAAAATAGAAAAAAAGGATTTGAGTGCTTCGTCTGTAGACAATCTGTAGCTGTTTCTCGTGTGGCGTTTCCAAAGCATTCCAGCCCGGTCTCTTGATAATGATAATATACTCAAAACGCCCCAGGGTATCAGTTCTAGATCACCGGCTCCTAGGCACAAGTCAGTCACGCAGGAAACACCCCCTTGGGGGTCTGCAGAAGCAAAATGACTGAGCTGACAATTAAAATTATAATCTCATCTTTACAAAAAGCTTCTCACAGTTCGATTCAGATGAGCAAGAAATTACCAAGAAGCTTCCGATGTCCCTGTTTGTACCACGTGGTTCTATCAGTCAACTTCAGCCATTACATTTTTAGAAGGTATCTTTTATTAGCCAGTTGTAAGTGTTTATAGTCCTACTGTAAATAATCACTGGAATATACCAATAGATTCCAAAATATCACGATATAAAATTAGGGTACAGAAAACCAGCACAGAGTATCCATGTTAAATTTGACTACCAAGAGTAGAAGACCAGAGGAAAAAAAAAAAGGGAGGGTAGTTCTTCAGGTCTGGAAGAGGCCAAAATTCTTGGATTTCTTTCACAGAACAGTGTGGAAAAGATACAATTTATTACCAAATTTGTTACGTTGTCACGGTGTGGTAAAACAGCATAAAAGCAACAGAAGGTTAATTAGGGAACCGAAATATCAGTCCAGAAATTCTACACCAAAAATAAGACTAAAGCCCCACCCACAAAGCTAATTATACCATTAAAAGTTCATACAGACTACAACAATCTCCCCCTCAGTCCAAGTTCTTTGCCCACTATAAGCAGCCACCCAGGATGGACAGTCCAAGCTAGCAAGCCAGCCTGAAGTCCATGGCCAAGACCCCGCCGGCACCCTGCTTACGGTGGCACCAAACCTGACACGGGGACAGCAGTTCTGCACACTCCTGCTGCGGGCTGCACCGCTCACGGCAAAATGATGACTGAAGGAAGGGCAGAGGGGAACAAAAACATCTTTCAGACTTTCCTTTTATGTTTTTTATGTCTATCCCAAAATTAACTTTTCTATTTGGTGTACCAATCTGAAGGTTTAGGAAACAAAGCTGTGCCATAGACCCATCAAAAGGACAAATAGTTTTGAAGTGCGACTTCCTGTTCTAAGTTTAAAGTTACTGTGATGCAATAAAGAAGCAGAACACAACAAAAGCCCGTAACTAGGAGCTGAAAGAGAACACACTTCAAGGTTCTAACCTCTGTGCCCTAAAATACAGATGTTGCTCTGAGGTCTGTTGTTAACCACCGAGTTGTTAAGCGTACAGAACGCCCTTTAATCGGGACCCTCCCACACCTGCCAGCGAGTGTTTGTGACCTCCTGTTTCTGAGGAAGACCACCACAAGCAGGACCGAGATTTTCACCATTGCTCTAGCATTCTGTAGCAACCCTTCGGAGAGTGAACTGTAAGCTCCTCAGCGTAGGAATGGTGATAATTCATTACCATCTTACTATGAGACAATAAGTAAAAATTTCAGAACTGTAAAACTCCCAATACTGTGGAATTTAATTTAATTTAAAATATTCTAAATAAATATTTTTATTACAAAATGATAAGGTGAAGTATTTGATCATTTCCCTTTGGGAGTGTGTGCAGGGGAAATACCTCTGAAATGTCTTCTGGCCTTTCTTCCACTGCAAATACATTGACTGCTTCTACACTATTAAGGAATTTAAAACTTGCTTCCAGAGAATACTATGAAAGATGATTTAAATTAAGTAATTTAAAGTATCAGATGTAACACACATAAGATAAAAGACAGACAAATCTTATTTGTATTTTAAGCTGCTTTGGAATGAAATTACCTAATACACATACACGAGAATAACATCAGACTAGATAATATGCTCTGACCTTTCTGTTTTTGATTCACTGTCAGCTCGATAGCGTTCAAGGTCTTGGTAAAGAGACTGCAATTCCGCTTGAAGTCCTTTTTCCCGTTCTATACTTCCTTCATAAAATTTAATCTCCTTTTCCATTGCTTTTACTTTTTCTTCCATCACCTTAAATTCATGAAGTATCAAATAGCTGACTCCACAGTATTTACACACTGTCTCATCCCGGGACATCTAGAAAAAAAGATAAAATTGTAAGATTGTTTGTAAGAAACAAGTTGAACACGAAAACCCTCGAATGACACTAAATAACAACAACAACAAATCTGAATAGTTTAAACCATTTACTGCTCTGGAGCACTTATGATCAGATGATGTTATTGCTTTAGCAAATAATAAAGACAAAATTCTACATTAGGAAAATGAAATCAAGCTATAGCAGTACCTTTGCTTACTGTGCAATTTAATATGTGGGGTCTCCTGCCGGAACTGTAAACTGAAGAACCTCTGAATTAAGTTTGATGTAATAATTTAAAATAAAAGGCTGTGTTTTACAAAGTTAAATCCTTAATGAATTTGTGATTGCCTGAGCCAGAAAAGTGTTATTTACTGTGGGTTTTTGGCCACTCATATCCAATTGAGGTAGTCAAGATGAAAGATGGAAAGCAAATAGAAAGATGTAATCTAGCAATCTTTACAAAAATAATTCAAATGAGTAAGGGACTAATTATTATGATGCAGTGTTCATGGCACTTGAGTGTTGTGGAAAATGTAACCCATTTACTAGGTATGAAACATTTATCACTGATTAAAAAAACAGAGTATATAATACACAACTAATCGAAAGACCATTTCTTAAATTGAGAAGCATACTTTTCTAAGTGATTAAATTATTAAGCTTTGCAGTAAGCAAGGCTTCACAAATATGAGCAGATAGATGTGCTCTGACTTTGATTTGTACTTTTTACTCAGTATATTAGTTAATCCTGTGTATTTTAACCATTTTCACCTCCAGAAAGAAAAAAAAAACAAAAAAAAAGCTCAGTTTACAAGTAATGCAGAACTGAACCTGCACAAGAAACAGATATTGAGTAAATAAATCAGCCAGACCAAGCCCAGAAGATCCAACATGTCAGCAGGGGACACGCGAGCGTCTGCGTACCAGCACGGGTCCAAGATCCCCGAACGCGACAGGCTTTACCTGGCTCTCGGGTCACAGCATAAACGCGTTCGAGAGGAGATGGTTGGAATTAAGACTAGACCACAGGACACTGATCATATGGCTAAGGAGACAACCTCAATGCACCAAACATAAAAAGGTGTCGGTAAGTTTGGAGACATGAAAGACGGAAAACGGGTGGCAGCTGGAAGAGCAGTTGTGCGTGTACCGAGAGCTTAAGACACGCTTTAATCTTTCTTGCAATTATCGACTGTTAGAAGGATTTTAACACAATGGCTTATGAAAATCAGCAACCTGGAAAACCGCAAACAATTTAAGTCAAAGAATGTAAGAATCCCTTGTTTTACAGAAAAGAAAAAAAAAATTGTTTAGAGATATTGGGAAAGAAAATCGGATGAAAGAAAAAAGCTTTCGAAAATTATGAACTAAAGACTCATTATCCCATGATTCAATAGTCTTTAGCACTTTAAACATAGCTTGATAAAAATGATATTTCAGGATGCCTTGGAATTACCAGGCCAAGTATTATTTTCCGATTTCTTAGTTTTGCCCCAGTTTAAAATACCCCTAGTTACAGTTGCTCTGAATAGGCTGAAAATGCAAGTTTATTTTTCCTGGCAGCTGCAAAATGTGCTTGGAAATATGAAACTGTTATTCAGGATAACTACTATAAAGTTCCAAAGCACTAAAATTAGTATATTGAAAAAGGACAAAATGAGCTGTTTTAAGGAGCACAGGAGGGGTGCTCTTATCCCAAAAGAACATTGTGCTCTCTTGCAGCACCACCACTGCTGTCTTTCAAATAAACAGTTATAGCAATTTCACTGGGTACTAGGATTGAAAACAAATAAAACAATTGGCATCCTGAACTGAAAATGTTTTATGCAAGTGCTAAAACTTCTTCGTTTTCAAATTCAATTTTGTTACTGAACTTAAAAATAAATTGCCATAGAACAATAAATATTATCCATCCGGACTTAGTGGGAAATGGGTCCCATTCTTCTTCACAGCCATTCCTTAGGTGAGGTAAAAAACTTGAAAGGACTTCAGATCAGGTTGGATTTTTAAAGTATTTGCTACGCAGTCAAAAATCACAGGAAAACCTAATGGCTTTATATTACTGCCGAAAGGAAAGAAAGGTCTGTCTTTTAATTAGAACCTTGCTTCTGTACACTCACCATTATCCTGCAACCACTGCAATACACTGTCTATAGGCATGAACTCGTTGGGAAATATCTATCTGGAGTATAAGGAGCAGCTTCTTAATGCCAGTAACGAATGCGGCACGGGTTGAGTGACGCTCAACAGACAAGCTAGCCCAAACTAAATTCCATGCTGCAGTAGGCTAACATCAATAAGCAAGCCAACTAATTTAAATCCAGCATACGTATGCCCAATATGCCTAGAAAATTAACAGGATCCAGTTGGCAGCGAATAGCTCCAAAGAGCAAGGCCAGGACTGGGCAGAATAAGGGGTGTGCTAATCTAAATTCTCATCCTAATCTAAATTCTCATCCTGAATTCAAGCTTCCTCTCTCGTGCCCATAGTGGTCAAAGCACAAGCGGGACTTTTTTTTTTTTTTTTCCTTCTCTCTTGCATTGTCAACATCACAACCCAAGTTCTCCTCACTGATACTTAAAGGGTGTCCCAAAATTCCTGAGCGAGTTGGACATTTTTCAGAAGCTACTGAAGCTTCACACAGAGAAATGCTGTCAAGCTGTGGATGCCGATTTCATTCAGCCAAATAATGACAAAGCTATCTAAGGGCTACACCAATGTAAAGGTCAGAGCCAGAAAGCATTTTATAGCTTTGAAGACTACTTACAAAATGTTTTAAGGTTTCACACAGTTTCCAAGAGAAATAATATTACTCTGTCTATGCGTGTACTTCTCTGTTGTCACCCTTCAATAATGTGTGAACCAGAATGTTTGGTCATTTATAACCAATTCTGACACTGAGGGCAGAAATATTTAAGTTTTAGACTTCCAGGTAGGCAATAAAGACTTCCTAAGTTCCCTGCTGAAGATGACTCTGCAAGTGTGAGCACAGTCCTTATCAGATAATCCATATAGGAGACAGCCTTATAAATGGTCTGTCCAGGAGAAAAGATTCCATTAGGTCTTGTATCTTGGACACCAAAGTTGATCAACCATTACACAAAAGTCTGTGGGAAGTAAATTTTCATTAGTTCTTATGCTTATAAAGCTACTTTTTCTGAAATTATATCATCCCTGAGTAACCACTAAGAACGTGTATTACAGACACAATGATTTATTTTTTCAGATTCCATATTTCACTATTTACAGATTCCATATTTCACTATTTACATTTGATCAAAAGACTGTTGTCATCTTCTCAAATGCAAAGCAGGAAAAAAAATCAGGGGAAAAGCAGAGTTTGGAAGGACTATAAAAGGAAACTATCAGAGCTCTGACTAGGAAGGGGACTGTGTATGTCCTTAGCAGAGAGAATAAGCAGCGAATAGAAAAAAAAAAAATAAAAATTAGGAATTAAAAAAAATCCCCAACCAAAAAAAAAAAAAAAAAAAAAAAAAAAAAAAAAAACAAAACAAAAAAGGAATTTTTATATTTTTGGNAAAACCACAAGGTAGTTTTAGTATTGTGGTTTGGGTCAGCCTGGACAAGAAAACTCCGAGCAAACAGGACTTGAAAAGGTAACAAAGGGATCCGAAGAATCCCTGCTGTTTGAGTTAGCACAACCGTACTGCCTGCACCATAACAACATAAAGAGAAACAAACTCGCGGAGGACAAAGTGCTTGAACTAGGAATACTTTGATCTGTAAGACTTTGAGCTGCGGTTCTGATACACGTAATACCATCTGCCATGGTGAAAGGACAAGAGAAAGGACAGAAGAGACAAGAAAGGACAAGAGCTGTGTCCAGAACAAACCGTATCACAAAGCAGCGTTTCCAGCTGTGATATTCCAGCGGCTGTTCCACTACAGGACCTGCGGGAGTAGCTTCAGCTCAGACCTGTATTCAGGTTTGGAAGAACTAATATTATTCCATGGTTATATAGATTTCTTTAGCTACCAAGGGCAAGTGGAAAAGTGAGCCGAGATGGATAGTCACACAAATTACATCTGCCTCACTCCATACTGGAAGCATCTGTAGAGCATAAGTCATACGAATAAATAAATAAATAAATACTTTGGTGGTCTGGACCATTTTTAGCCTTTTGAATGACAAGACAGGAATTTACATCATTTCAACTTGATTGAATAACTACAAGGAGCATCAGCTTGCGCACTGCTATTCTCCTCTGATGTTTCAGATTCCACCCGCAAAAGTTACCACAATAGAGCTAAATTCCTGTTAAAAGAAAAATAGTCTACTTTCTCACTTAGCAGCGCCTTGGTATTACAACATCCAGCATATGGATCACTTATGCTAGAAATAACCCGTTACAAGCAGCTAATAAATAGCCATGACTCTTAAAAGCCAGAACTGAAGTCCTCAATTAACGAGATTCTTTTAAAAAAGCTTTGAATACGTTTCTGTGCAACGCTGAAATAAAACCCATAGAGCCATGAGCACAGATGTATTCCTTGCACATTAATTTTACAGTGGAGGGGAGGGAGAGCCTAAGGGAACTACAGCACTCGCCATCCTCCTTGCATCACCCAGTGCTCCTCAGGCACGTAACGCAGTAGTAATGACTCTTGCTCCCTCCCCAGTTCTCTGTCAGGACTGGGACTGCTTCAGCAAGGACTGGCCAAATAACAGCAAACAACAACTGTTTGTCCAAACTATACTCATAGCAGAACAATACATAAAATTCCAGAGCATAAAACATAAATAAATCATGCTGCAGCTAGGTGCTCTTAAATTATATCTCTATATTGATTGTTTTATTCTACCTCTACTTGATTCTACCTTATCTACTTTCTTTTGGTTTTACTCCTCTGCCATACCACTTTCATTTTTCTCATGATGTTTGTCCCTCTCCTGACAAACTAGCTAATCCCTATCACACAAAAAGGAATCATTACTCAAACCACACAGTTGATATTCTGGGAAGAAAGTGGAGTCTTCTGCTGTACATGCAAAACCGAAGAGTTACTGAATTGAAATTCTTTTTTCTTTTTCAAAGAAATATTTTTAAGAGTCTCAGTAGAAACTTCACTTCTTTAAAAAAAAAAACCCAAACACTATTGTGAGTCAAGTTTTCAGTCAGCATCTAAGAAAGTAATGCAGATTGTAATGCTAAGCCAGGCTGCATACATAATTATTTGCTCCACTTCCATAAAATAGCAGTTGCAAAATAAAAATCACAGTACTTGCTTTGAATACATATGAATAGTGTAGAAATAGGCTCATAGTAAAAAGAGACTGTTTCATTCAAAGCATGCCCTGAAATAATCATTTTGTGACGACAGGAAATAATACTCAGATTTCAGGTAGCTTTAATTTTTTCCTGCCTGTGAGTAAAGCAGACTAATGAATCATAAAAGACTGTGCTGTACAGCTAGTAACTGCACACACTCATACAAGCCCTGCAAATATCCAACACGTGTCCAACAGGCTGCGCAGACCTTACTGGCACTCGTGATGCTCAGGATGCGTTACGGCACACTCCGGCTCTCCAGCGCAACACGGAGCACAGAGTTCTTATAAACTGACCCGCGGTACATTGCGACAGAACGCGATGCCTGTGCGGACAGAAGGTATTTTAGCCCACTGTTAGCCATATATTTGCCTGACGAATACTGACTCTTTGCATCTGTAGTTGCAACTGTTGGGAAGCCCCTCCTAGCTACTATCCAGCTTTTGATGCAAGAGGGACTGCAATCCCTCCAACTCCAAGTAGCAACGTACTTGGACTCTGGTTGCAGAAAGGGTAGAAAAGCTTGAACAGAGTGAATACAGCCCTAGCCCCTACGAGTATAGCAAGAGATAAAAATGCTTTGCTACCCTAGGTGACCACCAGTGACCCTAGAATTCTCACATTAAGGACAGAAGAACATTATCCAAGTTCCAAAGATCTACTTTCACAAATCCTCTGATACTGCAATACAGAGTGGTAACAAAGCAGGTTGCCTTTGCTGTCTGGGAGCTGATTTTCCCAAATCAAGTAGGGGTCCGTGGCTAACCAGGTCACCGTTGAGAGCTTTCCACCTAGTCGATAGCCAAATACTGAAAATCGCAGTGGGCATAGGGGCAACTCGTGAACACCATCTGAAGAAGCATTCCTAAGGTGCACAACAACAGGACTCTGACAAGACCTCCTGCCATTCTGTATGTAAATGTTACCGCGTTCATGTGGAGGGCACGAATGGAAATCCGGCTGCTTCTGAATCCACATTGATATCCATATCGTAAGTACTAAATACATAGCTATGTCGTTCACTTCTACAAAGCTAGTCTCGGTGGATGGGACAGATTCTTTAGCCAATTAACACAACTGGAACTATGTAAGAACCTATTAAGAAAATAACTCCAGGTTCAAAGACAGCAAGAAAAATTGAAGGTAACGTAATGTGCCCAATCTATAGAGCATGTGGCAAATCTATTAAGTAACCACTTACTATAGTAACGTACGTGACATTTTGTGGATAGTCAGATACCACAGAACGTTCTGTACTGATGTATAACACAGCTTCAAAGTTCCTGTTCTGCTTGCTTTCTTAAGCTTCTAGGGTGAGAGAATTACTACTGTAGTAATTCTCTTGCTACTGGAAGGGCATCTTGTGCACAATAATTTTATGATTTACCTTAAGCAAAGGTTATTTATTTGCCATATAAAATATAAAAATTAAATATAACTTTTTGTTTGGTACTTTGAGGACTTGGGGGTCATTTTACTGCTGTTTTGTTTCCCACTTCAGTAAGATCTTCAGGGTAAAACTGCATCTTCCCATCTACTTACAAGGTAAGAACAGACAACAACAATGGTGAAAAACAGAACTTCAATAAGTTCACAAGCATATAGAAGACTTGTCTACCACTACCAACAGTCAACTAGCAAGGTGCAATATGATGTTCGTCTTTTCTCTGAGGGGAAAAAAAAAAAAAAAACACAAAACAAACCAACCCCAAAAGATCTCAACCAACAAAAATACCCATCCATAATGCTGGAGTAAAGGAAACACTAACTTCTTCTTTACGATCCTGTGCTCTACAATACCTCTCAGACTTGAGTTTGATGGCATAAATCTTAAGACATGTAAATACATGAAAAAGTAGGCAACACAAGCCAGTGATCTCTGCAAAGTTCTTTCTACAGTCCTGCAACAATACAGTTAGAGAAAATGTAGCGGTACTCAATTACCTAAAGCACCTACTAACTGGCACACCGTATCTGCAAGCATCACTTCCCAGTAGACAAGCTAAAATAAGGCTAAGGGGTAGAGAATACCCTCCCCAAAAGCCATCACAGAAGAGAACAGAAGCTACAGCTTGGACTTTGTGGTTGACTGACTCGGTGCTTTCCCTCCTGGGAAGTTACCAATTCTCCTGTGTCTGCTGCCACAACCACAGCAGCTGTTCTCCGCGTTCGCCATCACCCGCACGCCATGTGGCATCCCTTCCTTCGGAACCTGCAGGCTCCTGCTGCCTTCCAACACTGACAAACGGTGCTCAGCGAGGTGACCAAACTGCTAACAGGCAAAGTCATACCGAGAGGGTGGGGGGGGGCATCTGCGCAATTTTCTTTAGAAACAAACCACGATTGAGATCTCTACTAATATTTAGTTTTTAAGAAGCATGCAACTGTGAATACAAAAATATGCTATAAGTGTTAATAACTGACAGGTGGATGCTTATTTACCTGCTGGTTTTGGGTTGTTGTTTTTTTTCCATTTAGCAGCCATCTTGCAATGAATATTGTGTGAAAGAAGTACGAAGGCAGTAGAAGGAATGAGAGAGAGAAAAAGAAGCAGGGCCATGTACAATTCTTTCACGACTTCTCTAAATCGATCAAAACCTGAGGAATCTAAGTCCCTTCCTATCTATCATTTCATTAACAAAATACCAAGACATCTCTTCCCCTCTAGATTAAATTTTAAAGGAAATTTTAATAAACATAGTGAGCAACACCTACTGGACCCAGTCTGCAAACGGTCAACTGATAAAACTTCTGCAGTGCCATCCATGGTTTTACTCGGAAAGGTTCTCCCCTCTGGTAGACTTTGGCAGTAGAACAGGTTGCAGAATAGGCTGTTCCAGGTTGATACAAGACGCTCCCTTCCCTTTCCATACCATCCTCTAGAACAGCGCAGCTTTGGAGCCAGTGATGTCACTGCTCCGAGTATCGACGAACAGCTCGTGAAGCTCCATCCGCTAGGAGCCCAGAGGAGAGGAACTATGAGAGCTCTGGTCTGCATCCCTTCTTTTGAGACTGCTTGATCTGTTGTCAGCACTGCCACCCAACCTCTAGCAAGCCAACCCAAAGGGGCACCTAGCGAGTGAATATTCTCCCTTCTGCAGCTGCAATCACACTGCTTACCATACTCCCTCCAGACACACACGTGTTCCTTCGGTCTGCGAGCTGCATGTTGAGAGCGTGTGCTCAGTTTGGCAGAGCAATCTACAGCTGGCACAAGTTCTGCTTATGTTAGGAGCAATCTAAAAGAAAGATTCCAAAGGAGATGCTATAAAATTCCAGCAGAGAGTGTGAAGGGAATAAGAACACGTGTACATAAAAGGGAGAAAATACAAGGACAGGAAATTGTGAGAATGACTCGTAATCAAGCTCTGTATCTTGTAACTATGCTGCAACTACAATGCAAGTCAGCTGAGTGAAGAGATGAGCAGCAGCAAAGGATATGTAAAACCCCGACACGTAACTGATCCCAAAATCCTGGGCTGTTGTTGCCTTAGAGCTGACACATCTCACGCTGAGGTGACAGGGTCGGACGGGAACATAAGCCTATTCACGGACATATCTAGAAGTACCGATGCACCTTCCGCATATAGATCTTTTTGCTAAAGGTGTACTGCAGGACTGAAAGAGATCTTTTGAGATTTCTGCCCAGCGCTCCACTCCAAAGCAAAACCTTGCTTGCCTTACTGGTCCCCTGCAGCACCCACGGCTCCCCTGGGTGAGCTGCTCGGTGCTCAGCTACCCCTGCGCCTGGAGCTCCACAACATTCACCCAAAGAGAGTCCAGAAAGGTGAGGAGAAGACTAATTTGCAGCTAGAGCTGAAGGACAACCACCACCTTCCTACAGATGTGAATGCTGTTACTGTGCCCTTGAGTATTTTCCGGAGTAAGTAAACCCAGTGCTATTACCATTTCCCAGAACAACAGGATTTAAGCTCTTTACTATTTTTCCATTTTTCTAGATTTCCATCAGTCACGTTATTTTTCTTAAAGCGTGCAGCTCAGAACTGATGCCTCAACAGCCCTGAAACGAGGAATAACAAAGGCTCGAGTTTCACATGCAATTCCTATACTAATACACTTAATACTTGCTTTGTTTGTAACATCACTTTGTTAATATTCTTCTGCTTGTGGCCTGATTATGGGCCTCGGTGTTAGGTCCAGCAAGGGACAAGGAAGCTTAATCAGTTACTATGTATTTTATACATGCCTTATTTTTACTAAGAATGTAAAAGTTAATGCTGTTGCCAGTGCTCACAACCCCTCCCAGACTGGCATCGCTGTATTCCTTATCGTAATCAAAGATCCTAGCTCCATGAAAACCAGCGAACACCAGCAGTCCTCCTGAAAGAAATAACGTCACCCCCTTTCTGTTCCCAGCTTGTGCCTGCACTCACACCTGCCTCCTCCTCGTGCTAGCGTACGTGCAACACGCATATCGGGAACCAGATCCAAACGAAAGGCAGCTGAAGTGCCACCGAACTACAGCCTGCAGTCATTGCTAGAAACATTGAGCAGTACTAGGTCCAGAACAACTCCCTGATGTACTTCAGCTAACAATTTGGCACAACTGTTTTTTCTGAGAAACTCGGACTGATTTTTGCTAGCCACCTTATCCTGTTGATGCTTGCAAACTAAGTTCTAAATAAACAAACATATCTGGTATCTTCCTTGCTACCAAAACAGCTGCTAATGAGCCCGTACATTTACCAGGCTCTTCCCCTCCCCTTCTTTAAGGGCAAGTACTCCCTTTCCCTTCCTTCTTTGGCTCTCTTAGCCATCCTTGAATTCTCAGAAATCATCAATGATGGCCCAGAAATAGTCTCCACAGTTTCCCAGACTATTCCAGGGTGAATTTCTCCAGGCTGTGCTAGTCTAAGTACATAAAACTTCTAAATTACTTGTTGATTATTAGGCGCATACCAAAAGATGAGGACAGCAGGGTGTTTTGTTGCCAAAGTAAAAACTTAGCGTTACAAAGAGTGACTCGTGTTCTGCTTGTGTGTGTCACCCCATATAAAAAGCCTCCCCAGAAGTTCACCCATACAAACAGCAGCATCGTCACTTTGGCAATAATTTCTCTCCCAAACAGAGGAACAGCCTCACGCACCAGGAGAAGATACCAGAAAAGATGAAGGGGAACGTTCCGTTCCTGTTTGTATTGACACTCCTCGGGAACAATTACACACTATGCTCCGTAGTCATTCCAAGCTTATGGCAAGGAGACAAGCCACGGGGGGTAAGAGCTGAAACTCACCTAGCAGTGACGCGACAGGACGAGTGCGTTCCTCTGCAGGGCGCCCATAGCACCAGCACGTAATGACTCTTTGGGCGCAGTGACGAAACCTAGAACACACCCAATCTCAAACCAGGCCCCAAACCTACCAGATAACGTACCAGTGCTCAAAGGCCAGTGAAATATCCCTGAGTTCTGTAGTACCTGGTCTCCAAACGTTGGGGGGAGGGTTGTACACCCACTGTTTCGTACCTTTCGAATCTCCTCGGGCAGGGCATGAACGGGGACGTGCCGCTCCATGGCCTCCCGACTCCGCGGCGGGGTGGGGGATGCTGCCAGGGGTCACGGGGAGGCTCCGAACCTGCCGTCAGCAACGGGGCACACGTTCCCTCTGGCCCACTCGCGGAAACGCAAGCGCAGCGCACGCCACCCGCGGCCCGGGCCAGCCCCGCGCGGCCTCCCCGCACCCACACCGCCCGCTCGGGGACAGGCCGCGGCTGCCGGCAGCGGCGAGGGAACGGGGCTGGGAGAGGAGGAAAGAACAGGACGACCCGCCGCGGGATCCTCCCGTGGGAGGCAGCCCCGGCCCGGTGGGGGTGGGTGGATGGCAACCGGGGCGGCCATTTTCTTACCGCGGCTTCCTCGGTAACCACGGCAACGGCGCATAGCCCTGCGCGTGCGCGTCACGTGGCAGGGGCGCGCACCCGCGGCGGAGCGGCCGCCCTTGGCCTTG